>DWJZ01002544.1:0-19184 GCA_018249125.1 Asbolis capucinus
TAGACAAAATATAGCAAATTATTATTTTTCCTGAAATGAAGATATTTTTCTCCTTTTTCTGGTAAATATACAAGTTGTAGGCCAAATTGAAATTATAAATCCTTTGGCATAGGGACAAATTATAGTTAGGTATACATATAGTTAGAAAACACATGGGCTACTCTTTATCGACACACCAAGCGGGAAATCAGCGAGTACCTTGTGATGAATACTTATGAGGTATGGTGACCAATCACCATGTACCTTATATACAGTCAGTTGTCAGGCCGGTTGCTCTAGTGGTTAGTGAACCTGACTGCTACACCGAACGTAGTGGGTTCGATTCCCACCCAGGTCAAACTTTTCTGTGAAGAACAGGCCTGTTTATTCTGTGTATCTAGGTGTAAATATCTATGTATACATATAAGTATGTATTTATAAATATATATGTTTGTGTATGAGTTGTCTGATCACCATAGTATAAGCTAATGCTTAGTTTGGGGTCAGATGACCATGTGTGAGTTGTCCAAAGATATTTATTACCATTTAAAAGAAAAAAGATAAAATTATCAACAATCTATATCTTTTTCCTACTAAGAAAAGCGCCAGTGCCTCATCTGTGACGGTGAAGAATGAGTTTACTCAATTATTTCAGATAATTCGATAAAGTTTATCGTTCATCCCCCGTAGTCGTCAGCCAATAACATGTACATACATTAGCTTCCAGATGGGCTTACTAAACATCATCAATCAACAGCTATCACTAAATAAACAAGCTTGGGTTTCCACTGATCTAACCCATTAAGATGATATAAAAGTAGACAGTTTACTTCATCTTAATATTATAAATATGCATAGTTTATACATATAAAATCAATGTTTGTTTGTTTCTTTGTCCTTTATAGACTTTGAAATGGTAGAAGATACTGATGTCGTTAGCAACTTTGTTCAGAATTTTCTGGAATAGGTTTTGGTATCAAAATTATATCAATCGGACCCACGATTCATAACCTGATTCGTAGCAACGCGCGTCGCGTACAGCTAGTAATATTATAAAAGTAAAAGTAACTTTGTCTGTAACCTTTTCAAAACTTCACACCAAAACAATTATTAACCCTTTATAAGGCTCAGGTCGGATCTTCTGTGGAGTATTGCCATATATGGGCTGGTGCTGCCGAATGTCACATGTCAGCATTGGATTCAATGGAGAGGCGGGGTAAGAGGCTTATAGGTGACCTTAAATTGGTTGAGACCAACTTCCAAAGCCTTGTCAGGCGCAGGGTTGCTTGTCTCCCGGTCTTCTACAGCATTCACTTTGGAAAGTATGTCCAAAAATTGCACCCATTTCCCCATCCTCATTCTATCATCAAAGGAACCGAAGCAAGACAGGTATCGATCCCGTCATCACCAACATACCACCTCGTCCTACCGGACTATGCGCTTCACCTCGTCTCTTATCAACTGTACCGCGAAGGACAGGAATAAATTGCGCGCGACGGTGTCCCCGTTTGATTACAATGTAAATGTCTTAAATTCAAGAGTGTATAGGCTTCTACTAAGTTAAAGCGCTCAAAAAATTCATGGCCACGTACCATCAGGTGAGATAGTAGTCAAGCGATAACATATTTATGGTAAGAAAAACCTTTCGTTTAGAACTTTATTGATACTGGCAAATTTATCCACAAAAATATTTAAATTTTACTCTCTCAATGTCAATCTTATATATGTTTTTGACGGCTTCTTCTATATTGTCTTAAATTTTATGCCTTAAGAAGGTAAACGAGCTCACATGTTGCCAGATAGTATGTAATCATTGGGCTATGAACATTGACAGCACCAAGAATGTCACCAACATGATGACCGAAGAAAATAGACCCCTTTTATTATAAAGGAAAAAGAAAAGACAGAAGACGAGAAACAGTATATATGTATTTAAACAAACTTGTGTCAATGACAAAAATGGACCCAGACGCAACAAAAAATACTACAGAAAGAGAGACGAAGAAGTGGAAAAAACAAGACCGCTTTTTCTCTTGACTGACAGTTTGACACTGCAACTAAAATACGAGTAAATCACTTCATGGACGATTCTAAAAGAAGAGTGGGTTAGCCAAATAGGCAGAAAATATCCTACCACGCAAAGTTGAGCAAAATATATGACTAACTCGATTAATAAGCCAGTCATATATATATATATGACTAACTAGAACTAGATGTTCCGGACAAAAAACTTGTTTCAACCTGTTTCTTACATTTAAATGAAAAGAAACATCAGACACAATGCAATCAGCCGCTAAAAGCCGCCGCAGACTATTCAAAGTGCAGAAATAAAACAAGCGCGCCGACCGAGTTGTTTGTGCGCGCAAAGTGTAGAGAAAGCGTTTTTATAAAGTTTTGTTTTATAAAAGTTTATTTTAGTTAGACTGCCTCGTTTGCCCAATGCGGAATTATGGCCACGACTGGGGAGATGAGGGATTGAAATGGTGTTGGATTGTGAAATTATAGCCCGGCGTCTTGTTTTGATTGTGATTGAAAAATTTAAGCAACAGTGGCGCGGTCAGAAGCATGATGGGTGACCGCTGTTGAGAAAAAATCAATAGCGTTTCCGTACTTCGGAGGGTACACAAAAACGTCGATATTGGTTGTTTATTATTTAATTGTTGTGAACACAGCAAGTTTGGGCCGAGTAAGCCAAAACAAAGATACCCACAAAATTCATTTTAAGTTTAGTATCATACAAATCCCCATTGGAGCAACGTGGTGGTATGCTCTGAACCTCTGTGAGGAGAGACCCTTGCTCAATACTGGGCCATCAATCATTCGCAGCCAGCAACCACGACAATATACCACTTAAGCTTTGAAAATATCTTATTTCATTATTTACCAGTCAAACCTTCCCTTATCTTTCGTGTATATTGACTGTTATGATGAATAAATGGGTTCCGTTTACAAATTCTAAAAAATGTTCTCCGAGTGAACTGGTGGTCACTCATTGTATGATTACCAATTCCTATTTCTCTTATCACCTTTATTTATTTCTCACTATCTCTCTTCATGACAGTAACTTCTATAAAAGAGACTTCGTAGATGATTTAATGAAGTAAAGAGACACCAAAAATCATTCTTGCTCAAAAACCAGAGTTCTATCATTTTGAACTTATAACTGGAATTGTACCAAGAATCATCCATAAAATATTTCGACCTTAAAGCTTTGAGAACCGAGCTTTTAAAGTTCGATGCTCTAAAAGTTTCTCGGTCGAACAACGAATAAAACATCGCGAAGATATTACGTTCATGTGGTGATTCACTCAACATAATCCTAGCTTAGACTCGTACCATCAAAATAGCGAGACAAAAGCTAACTTTCGTTGTTTATTTACTTTTGTCTATAGCTTTCGTCTTAGTTCCTGGTTTTACTGACTTAAAGACTAGGGATAGAGAATCAATGGCACGAATTGGTCAATCTGGTGATTTGACATTCAATTCAATATGGTGACTGTCAGTTGTCCAATATGGCGACTGTCAGTTGTCAATATTGCAATATCCAATATTTTAACATAGAACAGCGCCAATATCAGGCCGATTAAATAGATGCTTCTTTGCGAAGCAATCCAGTTGTATATATAAAGATCAGTTACATAGATGCTAAAAGCGCAAAACTTTTTCCCGAGAAACTGCCTAAATTTTGGTACTTATAATTTAGTCTGCCAATGGCTTTCGTTGAGAAAATTTGTGTTTAATGTGTCAAAAAATGTGTTTTCTTGTAACGCAGTGATAAAAGCCGTATTACAACGAAATATGAAACCTGTTCGAACATTTACTATTCTTACAAAGCTGCTAGTTGACCGGTTTATAAAAGCTTAACTGACTAATAAGTAGGTAACAACTCTAGTACAACTTTTTATTTGAAGCGAATGTCAAAGTCAAAAAAATACTTTGCGCATTTCAAAAATTGATCGTTAGTTTTGTATGAATTGACTTAATTAAGTTCGAGATGTTTTTGATATCGGTCCGATACAAACGGCTGTACTCAGGCATCAGAATGGAATTATAAGAACGTAAATTTAACGTATATGACAAGGCCAATGGAATTAAACGGCAAATATCTTGAGTATTGGTATCTATCATCGTACGTCGGTGACGACTGTCACGTCATACATAAATTGCCAATCCGCAAAACTGCTTTGTCTGCATCGCAGGATAATATTTAAAATCATATGACAATAATTTTATAACTTTAATTTAATTAAAAGCGCCATAATAAATATTCATAAAGACCTAAATTGCATTTAATTAGTCTGCTAAAATTTTTATTTCGATGCCACGAATTTTAGAAGCATATTTTCTATTTAAAAAATACGTAGCAATATTGTTCATTTTTCTCACAAATGAAATTTATTCCGAAAGTGACGGCATGTTGGCGTCCCGACGATCTTATTAAAACGCCAGTTTGATACAGCCTTATTGAGAATACTCCATATTTTTGTATATTTTATGGAGGCACAAAAAATATTATTTTTAATTTTTCTTTATTTTTTGTTAAAATAGTTGACAATGGAAGAGAGCCATTTTGTGATAAAGGGTCAAGACACAGCGAAATACCCTAGAAATCCTTTTTTCAACACTTTCTTTATAAATGTGAAGGTGCGTGTGTTTATATGTTTGTTCGTCTCTCAAGTTGAAACGAAGCGGAGGGATAGACGAATATTTTATGCGGAAATATTTGATGGCTTGGAGAGTCACATAGACTACTTTTTATAAATATCAGTGCCACGCGGGCGAAGCCGCGAGCGGACCCTATGAATATTATAAATGCAAAAGTATCTCCGCCTGTCTGTCCGTTACCTTTCTACGCCATAAGTACTGAACCGATTTTGAAGAAACTTGATAAAAAGAGGTAGAATGAAATTAGAGCACAAAACATAGGCTACATTTTTGTGAAAAAGGCTTGAAGGAGTTGAAATAGGGAACAAAATTTTGAGGGATAACGGTTTTTTAACCGACGTCTTTCCCCAAAAAGGGCGATATAGGCATCACACTTTGCATTCATTAAATCTGGTGCTCACTGTAGTGAGTTAGTTCGGAGAAGATGAAGGGATGGGCGTGAGAAAGGAGTGACCAGGAGAGCTTGAAGAAGTTGATGAATAGGGATTAAATCACATGGGTTCAATTGCGATAAGAAACCTAGTATTACAAAATATACGATTGTAGACAAGTATACAATACAGCAATATCCTTGCAAATCTGATTACAAAGATATTCCCGGAAGCGAAAGGGTTGGTTACATAATTACATAACCCTTTTATATGATTAAATAACATAACCAATTTTCGATATTACTTGTAACAATAACATTTACGCTTCATTTTCATCTAATATAACAATATTACGTTCACGAACAATGTTAGAACTTATGTAATATAATTTTAATAACATTTACTTGGAATATAAAAGGGCAAATAATTGGTTACGCAATTTTAATTACATTCGAGAATGTTCAAACTTTTGATCGGTCTATCTTTACTTAGGACATCGGGCCAAAGTCGTCCTATTGAAACGAAATATCAAACATTTCGTACAAAGGTTTAATGTCTATTTGAACGATGTCGTATTTCGATTGTTACTGAGTATTTTAGTTGAATTTTATTTATTTCGAAAAATTATAGAACTAATAATGATAAAATATTATCAAAGCGTTTATAGCCCGTTGGTTTGTTTTGGTTGTAGGCGATGGAGAAAGCGAAGCAACAGTAGGCGCGATCGGTAGGAAGATCCATAAATGATACTGGCAAAATATTCGTTAGTACTTCTGTGTTTATGAGGCCACGAAAGCTGTCGGTGCGGTTTGTTATCGTTAGATAGCAATCGTTAAGCCCTATTGGAGGCTTTCGGGTGGCATTCGAATATTTGCGTTGGTTACTAATCAGGAAATTGCACCGGAGTAGCGTAGATATCGGTATTCCCTAGGCCTCCTCAATATGTGAAATAAATCCGTGTTCTGTTACATTAAAATGCTCATAATAATAATTGAAACTAAGGCGGTATGCAAATTATCGACTTCATAGACAAGGAGTCGACAACCTGTAGCTGCGGGTCGCATGCGACATATGCAATTGCGGCCCACACAGACCCGATTTACGACGTAACTTGACGTTTCTTGTGACCCTATCGACTACGCATGAACCAATATTATCACATTTGTGACCCTCATTAGACGACGGCTTTATGTGGCCTCCGAAGCACGGAAGAAATTAGTATCATTAACGGTCACCTATCCTCCTACCGACCGCACCCGCTGTTGCTTGACTTATTCGGTCGCCTACAAACGCCGTAACCGCCATAACGCCGTCTGACTGTGAAACTGCGTATCTTTATGACACTCGTAGTGTTCAAACAGAAACGTAATATAATTTCCTTACTTTTCAGACAGCTATTACTTTCTACAAGCATTTATTTAACTTGCTGTGTATGTTTGTATATGAGTACGTTAGTATGTTTTCTGTTACGGGTCAAATCTTGCAAGTTTAATTAGACCCACTTCCTTTTACATTACGGAGCGGAAATTTTGCATAAGACTGCCCTCCCGATGACAATAATTTTTTTTGATAAGCATGATCTGATCAACGTTGAGGATTGCCTCCAGACGAGAAACTTTGTGTACGAAATTTTGTGTATTTCTTAGTATTAGGGATTTATAACTGAAGCTTGTATTTTTAAATATTTGAACAAACCTTGTTTAGTGTCTGAAATGGTAGTTTTTTTTAATATATTGCATAACTATTATTTAATAAATTGTATTTCTTTCAATAATAAAATAACGAAGCAGATGCTTATGCAAAGTGTTTTTCAACACTTTATTCCAAGTACCGATCATCTGAACTACCTCTTATATAAAATGTTATGAATAAAAGGTATTTATATTTTTAATGCAGGACTTTATGGTCAGTTTTAGAGTAACTAGTTCATTACACACTCCAATCTATCACTAGGATTTATTTCATCTAGATCCATTCAGTAATTTACGCGTGATAGACAAACAAACATTCTTGTAAACTTTTGCATTTATAATATTAGTAGGATAGTCGGAGTAACAAAATAGGTGGAAGAACAGGTTGTATTTTATTTAACTAGCAGTGTATGCTTGTCCAGTATACTCGTATTTGTTTGTTACGGGTTAAATCTTGCAGGGTTAATTAAATTCACTTCCTCTTACATTATGAAGCTGAAATTTTACATAAGCTTTCCGTTTTGATGACAATGCATTTTTATGATAAGCATGAACTCACAGACAAGCGAACTGCTCAACGGTTAACAATACAGTCATGAAATTTTGAGTTTTTTGTATAGGGATCTATAGTTAAAGCTTGTGTTTTTAAATGTTTTATAAACCTTGTTTTGTACATTAACATACTATATTAGGAGCAATACATAAAAAAATCCCGCGACTACGCCCGCGTGGAATAGTTTTAATACCTCCCCCATAAGACGATAATTCCAAAAATGCTAGAAAAAATATCTATTGACTTTTATTAAGAACATGGCTATACAGACATAGAAATTGACAAACTGGTTGATCTAGCGGTTAGTGTAACTGACTGATACACCGAAGGTCGTGGGTTCGATTCCCATCTAGGTAAAACTTTTCTGTGATGAGCGTGAATGTTTCTTCTCTGTCTGGGTGTAAAAAATATCTATGTAAGTATGTATTTAAAATTATATATATACGAGTATGTTTATCAGTTTTCTGATTACCATAGAACAAGCTACCGGTTGGTTTCGGATCAGACCGCCGTGTGTAAGTTGTCAAACAATTTAAATTTGACAAAAATACACTATTATCACCTATTTCAATCCCCTGAGTTCCTAAACCCTTGTGACAAAGAATCGATTGATCATGGTATTATGTTCGAAAAAATTACATTTTTATATGGTTTTGTGAGATATAGAAATTACAAGCAGTCATTTATGGCCATAAATATATATAATAACCATATAGGTAGAAGAAGAAAAAAAATAGGAACGACTCAATAGCATTAGACAAAGAAAATTAAATATTTCAAATAATAAATTATACTATTAATCAAGTAATATTACAATCCTTTTATGACATTCGAAAATAGAGCAACAAAACAATGTTAACGTGACCAATAAATCTGGTTTTAACAAGGGCATTTTAAACGGACATTTCCGGTACAATCACAGCACAATTTCGTGTTTCCGTCCCATGTTTGTCCCAGATGAAACAATAAAACGAATTGGAACAGCCTTCGTACTGTTTCCGGTTTCCCATTTCCGCGTAACAACCTACAATACAATAGTGCTGGAAACACTGTCACATTGCAATCATAATCGTAAAATAAAAATCTGAATCGTAATTTTATATCAAACACCACAAAGGTACAACATTATTCATCGATGGTTTTATTGAAACATTTTATCCAGTACCGCTTCTACAGCAGCAATGGATCGTAAACTATTATCAAGAATTGGTGTTAATCGTTTTGGTACATCAGTGAAAATGGTCGTGAGTTGATGCAATAAATTATGGTGGAACAATAACGCGGCAATTGGTTGTATCGCAAATGCGATGTGAAATACAGTTTAACTACAACATGCGGTAAAACGATGCAAGAGTTGATTTATTTAATGGATTAAACCATTTACTAAATTAGATGTATTTTAAAATAGAGTCGGTTTTAAACTACATCTAAATCTGGGAGTCTATTTTAAAATACATCTAGGACAGGGAGTCTTCTTTATTCTCTTTTTTATGTGATAAGCAGGCAAACGAGCAGAAGACTCACCTGATGGTAAGTCATCACCGACGCCCATGGACATTAATAACACCAGATTTTACTAATGCGTTATTAGTCAGGAAGGAAGTAAGAGACCCGCTTACGGGGAAAAGAAAAAGAAACAAGGGAAGCGGTACATTGCTAATGCAACTGGGATTAATAAAGACAGCAATTGACCCCAGATACACCCACAATATACGATTTCATGACGGGTGACAGAAGAAAAATGAGAAGGAGGATGACTGAAGGACAGAGAGAAAAAGAGAAAAACTGGCACTCGGGTCCCCAACTGGAACACGAAGAATCGTTTGGAAGATCGTCTGTTTTAAAATACGTCCAGGTCAGGTATAGTTTCAAATCCAGTCACTTCTTGATCCTCCCTCCTGGATCGCCCATGATTCAAAGTTACTATGTTCGCCTGGTCAACTAGTTTTAATATAAAATTTAAAATTCTAGATACTTTTTAACATTTCGCTTACAACTTTACTTAAATAAAAGTTTAAACATTTATCAACTTAATCCGATTTTAAAGTTTTGATATTAAAGATGTCAACGGTTACTTAAAAAGAGCGACCATACTTAGCAGTCTTAGCCTCGCGGTTAAACAAAGCCGCGGGAAGTCAGCACAGTTGTGAAAATCAAAACATACAAAGTTCTTATGACGTTGGTAATAAGGTTGAAGTTTGTTTCGCAAGTCAAAACAAGAGTTAGTCTGGTCATGCTTAAAGTTTAATCTTCAAAGTGACCCAAATGGACTGAGATTATAAGGAATGATGGAAAAGCGTGAGTTCTTGAATATAGGCTTTGAATTTATTTCATCGTGAACTGTGCACATCATATTGCGTTACAGCTTTAAGGCATTCATGGCCCACTACTGAGCACAGGACTCTACTTTTACTGAGAGGCCTGGAGCATTCCCCATCTTACTGGTCCAATGCACATTCGTGGAGCAATTAGTGGCCAATCAAAATGTTGAAAGTTTTTATACCTGAGGGCATCCAATATGGCTTAACGATTGACGTAGCTTAAATTCGTCGATCGATCGTAATAGATCGAAAAAAGCCATCGGGTTAAGAATGCTTCATTGACGTACAAATGTTAAGGGTACTCACGTATTGACTACAAGTACTCTCACTGAAAAGGCTTAGAGCATACTCCACCACGCTGCTCTAACGCGAATCCTTCGAGATTAAGTTCCTTATATGTTTATGCAATCATTTTTATAAAGTTTAAAAGTCGTGCCAAGGAGGTCAACGGGAACGAACCCATAATTTCACTCATAAAATCCGTACAAAATCTCTGGCAAATTTACGGCTGCGAAGGAATAAACTTAATATCTGGGGCAAATCCATTTTATGCTTAGGATGAGCTTTATATTTACTTGTTTACCCTTTATTGATAATTTAAAGTAAATCACAGCGGTGTTCATAAAAAATAATTAAATGGTTCCTTCCTCGTTAAATAATCTGCTATAATAGGTTTTAAAAAATTAGCGGTTATTTAAGACAAGAAATCGCTATCTCAAAGATCCATTTTGTGAATGCGAATTTTTGTAATTTTGAGATATATTACAGTTATAGATAAAAGTATCATCTGATCTTAATAGTGTGAAACTGAGTAATTTTTTTGGTGAAAAATGTTATTGAAAACGTTATATAAGAATAATATTTATTTGTATTGTGTAAATATATGTTTAATAATATAGGTTTAGGGTTGTAAGGTGCATATAAATCTGTACTGACTAGTAAAATATTTGAAATATATAATTATAAACTCGAATCATCGTGGACTATATGTTTTATGCGCCGATATTTCGACCCAGTTGCATGGATCATGGTCCCGGCTGAACTCGAGTTCCCACAACATAATATTGAATGAAATTTGATGAAATATTTTGTATGTGTAGTTAGGGCTGCAGATGGCAGGCTCGAGTTCCTTTTCAGTGAGGAATTGGTAGTTCAAAGGTTATTTTCCTATTCAATTGGAAGTTGTTGAGGATTTTTTATAATGCAAGTAAGGTCTACAATAGTAAAACAGTTATAGATTAATGTTTTCAACGTTGTTCTCCGTTGTTTTCCTGGGTTCAAAGTTCCTGCACGGATTTCAAATTTTCAAAGTTGTGACAATAATGAACGAAGAGAGAAAAGTATTTTTTGACTATCACTAACTTCGATGAAGAAAAATACGCACTTGTCTATGGCATTTACCCGTCACATTGAAAATGGAAACCCAACCCCAATACCAGGACAGTAGTGGGTTGTAATGTCACATGTACTATATATGATAATGTAACAGCAGAACAGAAGGTAAAGCATATGGATAAAAACATTATTATAGATGATCAGTAAACATGTGAGCGGGTTACAAGTATTAACACAGTTAGTTTATCCTATGAAGCCTTACAGGGTTGTTCTAAATAACACTAATCTTCGCACTACAAACTATTTGTATTTATAGCCAAGAATGTAAATTGTGATTATTTGCCACAAAGTCAAACGAACAGAGGATAGTATGTAATAGTAAATGATCAGCGTGGAAGATATTTGAAAACTGGATATGGTTACGTTCCAAAGAGTTACAGTGATCATAGTTAATCTTTAGCGGAATATGCATTATAAGGACCACTGATGCCGACCAGGAATAAATAAGGCTGGAGAGAACAGAAAGTAACACTACATTTGCAGATAGAACTGAATTGAAAGAAAAAAGAAGGAAAATCATTTATTGAAGCGAAACAGGATCTAGTTGTTGGCTATCTGAAGTCTTTAGATGTCCAGAACTGAAGCTGCTCCTGGAGACAAATCACTTTTTCTGTCAGCAGCCACACTAAATGTCAGTTTACAGGAATGGAAACATATTTAGTATGATTATTAAACAATATATGTATTTAGATATAGGGACGCTTCCGCTTAGTTAGGTTAAAATTTAAAAAAAAAATTTCAAGATAATGTAACATTGGTTAAATGTTTTCTTAATTATCGTCCAAAGAGATTACGCAAAAAAAAATAATTTAAAGCAAACAACGTAATATCATTTAAAACAATCACAAGTGAATGCTGAACGGTGGAGTTGCGACGGGACCGTAACAAGGATTGATGTAACCGCAGACTGTGGTTGCGCAAGCACGAAACTCCCTATACGGTTACTACGGTAATACCCGCTAACAGATTACTTAACATTCTTAACGTTTAAGCATCATATATTTATAATCATTGCTATGCTAAATAAATATTATACTTAAATAATATTTAAAATATACCACATAATAACATTTAAAACATTTACAATTGGGTAGTAAACGGTGGAGTTGCGTGGTTGATGTAACCACGGACTGTGGTTGAGATAAAGCAAAGCTCACTGTATGGTTTGTTTGGTATTAAGACCATCTAACAGATTAGTATAATTATGTTCTCGAGGTCTACAATTTTTTTTGTATGCGTACTATTGCTATATTAAAAATAAAAATTAACACTTATACACTGGGTCATAGCTAGGATTTATGTTATCGCAGATTGTGGTTGGGAAAACTTAAACTTTGCTGTACGGCTAGTTGTTATATAATCTTAACGAGTATTTATTGTATTGTAACGTATCTTATTTCTATATTGTATTGTATCTTATTGCCATATTCATTAAATAAGAGTTGGTAGTGAACGGTGAAGTTGCGACGAGACTGTAACAAGGATTGATATGAGCGCAGACTGTGCCCGTGTCAACCTAATGCTCGCTGTGTGGTTGCCGCGGTAACTAAATCTGCTAAGGGATTATATATACTTAAGATTTACACATACACATCACCTAACATTGGGTTGTTTCGTAGTCAAGCGCTAAATTATTTAATAAAAAAAACTATACTCCTTCACCGTAGTAAGTGAAATCAACTTCTGATACGCACATTACTTTTAAATTTAAAGATAGGCAGCAGAATTTAATCCCAAGACCTCCCAAGTTCGAACAACTCACGTTATTATTAGACTGCCGCTACACTGACTTAAAAATATAAATCAAACTTGATCTTAATTACGTCATCATTATATATGAGTACTGCACCGAAAGTAGAGCTGTGCCAAATCGTATAAAATATAAAATAAAGTCGCTGAACCTATAACATAAAGCCTGTATTCTACAAGATAATTTTAGCTTCACAAGCTTACAAAGTTTTCATTTAAAAATGTTAGTTCGTAATTAGACTGAGTCACTTCAGCTGTTTCAATGTAAAAAGTATGCAAATAGGAGTGTTGCAACGGGAAATAAATTTTAATTGCGACACTAGTATGTGCACCCTTTTCTGCTTGCAAATAATTTTTTAACGTAGATGTATTATCAAAAGTTTTTCGTAGTAACTTAAAAGACAGTTATGTAGTCTTGTTTGGACCGTATCATGAATAAAGGAAGCAAGAAGAAGAGATCTATAGTAAATCTGGTCATCTGATCTATAAGAAAATTGAGGCATATGTCATGAAAACATTGTTAGTTGTTATATTTATGAATTAATGAGAAATTAGGGTATTAACTTCCAATATAATATAAATACAAAAGTTATAAGTACTGAATAACAAAGTGGTAGACAATGAACTTTAAAAAAGTAAACTGAATAAAAAATTGAAAGAATGTGCTAGTAAATGAACCTCAAAATATAACCTGTTTGACTCGCAATTATTGATAATTAAACGAACTTACCTGTAAGTGAAGTTCTATCATAATTATGTGAAGTGTTTCGTTCAAAGAGAAGTGTTATATTTTGCGTACGAAATAATATACGAACATCAATACAGATGTTTATTTGTTTTATAGGCAACAGTTAACAGGGACTGCAATACATACCAGCTAATTACGCTACCGGCCTTGCAGACCTCGTCTTCATACTTAAATTAAATATTAAATTTATTTTTTATCTTTACAGTTCTACGTGTCAAGAACATTCTATTCTTAACATTTTTAACATACATTGCCGTCATAGCTTTTAAGCCGTTAGCTAATCTTAAAAGACCTTCAAAATTTAAGTGCTTGTAGTCAATTTTTCTCATTCAAACAAACTTTTAAATAATAATAATAAATATGTTTGGACAACTCACACTCGGCCATCTGACCCCAAATTAAGCGTTAGCTTGTTCTAAGGTGATCAGACAACTGATAAACATACATATATACTTTTAAATACATACTTAAATATATATTTTTATTACACACCTAGACACACAGAACAAACATTCCTATTCATCACAGAAAAGTTTGACCTGGATGGGAATCGAACCCACTACCTCCGGTGTAGTAGTTAGGTTCACTAACCACTAGACCAAGCAAATGTCTTACTTAGTGTGTTTTACCATCGCATCTTTAGTGCCATTTACCATCCAGGAACATGCCATCCATACCAGGAACTGTATTCAACTGTTAACTTAATTAAGTTAAAGACAAACTAGTTGCTGAAAGTATCACAGCTTTGTTATAAAAACGTCGTATTATATGTTTAACTAACGTCACAATACGCAAATTTTGTAAAGATAATGTTAAAATCAATTTTCAAATTTTTATTTTGACACATATTATACAATATTGTTTAAAATATTGCATTAAACATTGGTTTGGTTTGTTTTTAATATGATCCAACGCACTACCAAGCAGCTGACTTACATAGGAGTATATCGTTCAGGAAATTCTCGTGCGCCAACATGGAATTAAGCTTACTAGCTATACAATATAGCGCTTTCATTTACCGCAGTATTACTACAAATGTATTCGATAATACCATGGTAAGATTGAAGTAAGATCTCCTAGATCAAGACTGTTCAACCCCAGGCCCGCGGGCCGTAATATGACCCGCGAACGGTTTTGAAATACCCGGATAACGCATAATAATGTTTATACAACTTTTTGATCGTGTAATGAGAGTAATTTACTAGGAATTACTAGTGGCTCGTAGTAGTGGCCCGACTTTCAAAAAGTTTGAGCACCCTTGTCCTAAATATTTGAAACGATGGGATAGTGCTGAAAACCAGTATGTGTGATTCGTTAACCTTCCATGTCTGGCTTCCCAGGCTGAGTGTTTCATCCATTTCGCTATGAATATTCTTATAATGTTTATTATTTTATATTGTACCACGGCGAAATAAATGTGCTTTTTTCTTTCTAAAGCGTAACAACCACAGGTTTTCGAAGATAAATTAAACCAAGCTACATAAGACAATAATCTTCATACACCGGCGATAAAACTATTCACAGGCCGACGGTATTCGATTCCTTTCGATTGAAAGCGATTGTAAAAGTGAAACAACAGCGAGCGCGGTTGGTGACATGGGTGAAACTAGCAGCAAAATTTCATTAACTTTTGCTTCCGTGCTGCGGAAGGCCTGTATAGCCGTCAGACCCGGTTATTAAAATCAGGTAGCAATCATTAAGGTACTCCGGAGACTTTCAGGCAAAAATAAATTGGCCACTAACCGATAGAGATATAAAATAAATAGATAGAGAAGAGTGGTGTAATGTGCTCTAGGCCTCCTCAGTAAAAGGAGAAATCCGTGTTCAGTAGTAGGCCATTGGGTTGAAACTAGCCAATTATTCTCAAAAATTAATTAAAAAGAAACAAAGCACACTAAAAATCCATAGGTCCTCAAAGTGTATCGTCGTTTAACTTCACGTTCGGCATTCGTGCGTGCAGCAGTCGCTCAACTGTAGATAGTTGGCGCGACGCGACAGTCGACGTGACCGGTAAGCCTAATCTGTTAGTGAGATTCCTTGTACCGACTTTTGGTTTGACACCTGAAAATGATACTAATATTATAAATGCAAAAATTTGTTAAGATAGATTGATGGATCGATATCGATGTGTAAACGTTTGTTACATAATTAGGGGCAAAAATTTATTATTGTTTGCTATAGCACTAAGGTCATTTAAATACGGAAAATATAAGTATAGATGTACATACTCATTCTAGTTTAGTTGTCCCCCTTTTTTTTTTCATGTTAATTCATCATTAATTTCCAACCTGTTGGCAATTGATGGAAACCAATTTGTTTTTGCCTTAAAGGCATTATAGTCTAATGGATAAACCGATACTGGTAATTTATTCAATTCTCGGTTATTTGTACCGAAGTACATACTAATATTATAGTTGGAAAAGTAACTCCGTCTGTCTGTTGACGTTTCACGCCTTAACTTACTACTAAGATACGACTATAAAAGCACTTCAGGAAAAACATAAATTTATTTTGCAAATAAAGTCTTGAAAGGGTTGAAATAAGGTGATGAAAAATCTTCATTATCAAAGATAAAAACTAAATAAATGGATACCCCCCAAGCATTGTATCATGCAATGGTTGAAAGGTAAAGGAGAATGCGATCGTATCATTCAGAAGTTTTGTTCTCCGTGCCATCAAAATTTTTGAGTAGTGCATATGCATTATTCATTTTAATTATTTTTATTTTTTTATCCAAGATAAGAACCTGTATCAAGTACAGTATCCATACCGTAACTACCACATCGACATAAAGCGTGAAATAGGCACACAAACTCGCAAATACAATTTGGACGTGCTAACTACGTGTCGCTTGAACTGTGTACTATTCCAACGCTGGCAGACGATTGGCTCATGGTTCAGCGGGGAATGTGACCTTTAAAGTTATTGTTTTGAAGAAGTCTCGAAAAGAATAAAATTCTTAAGAATTCTCGATAAGAAAAATTCTTTCCTAAATGCATTTATGAAAGTAACTGCCTAGATGTGTATTTTCTTATATCGATGTTTACAGATATTCTTATTTTATAAATGAATGGTGAATGATTGATGAATGAAATGGTAAATCATTTGACGTTTAAAATTGTATTAAAATTACATTAAATAAATTCAATTTTCAGTTTGATGGCATGTCATGATGAAATAATGTGGGGTATTTGTCTCCAGTAATAGTTTATCCCAAATCGTACTAATATAATCAATGTGAAAGTTAGTATGGATGGATGGAGGGACGGATAGATGGATATTTGTTCCTTTTACAATGCTATTGAAGAAATCTTAATGAAATTTTGCTCGAAGATGGAGTCCCATACACAGACAGCGATAAGATCCAAATGTGATATATATGATGACGATTGACTGAGATTATATAAAGTGATTTTCTGTTACTTTAAAACCTTATACAAATATTAATAGTTCACCGCGGTACAAAGAAAGAAAGGTCATTTAATCGTAAGTTTAACACTAACAACTCGTTAATTTAACACTAACAATTAAAATGTAAAAAGGGAAATAATACAAAACAATATGAAAAGTATATTCTCTTCGAGACGGATACTGCTCAGCATTATGCTGGAGTCCAAGGACAACCAGCGCTGGTCTTCCGCAGAACCCGTTTGCCACGGAGGACTACCAGCACACCTATGCATAATTATTTATTTATATAGCATAGAGTACTTTTGTATTATACACAATACCCGAAATGATCATTTGATAAGGGTAAAAGATATTATTTCCAATTTTCCGACTCTATTATTGTCTTGTCCAGCCCGATGTCACAAGCTTAATGACGACGTTCCTTTCTTTAATAAGTTACTACGAAAAGATCTTCGATAACAGAAGGTTTGTTTTGATATGCTCTATTCGGAATTAAGAAAAGACTTGGTTGCCTAACAAACTATACCTTTGCCACAATTCCAAGAGAATGTTTTTGAAATATAAAAACGTTACATGTAACAATAACCTGATTTCGTCAGTTTTATAGTTCAAAAAGAATTTAATGTTAATATTTTTATTACTATTGAATGCTACAGTGAAAATTCTTGAAACAACTTTTGTACATCTATGTGAAGTGTACCGTGTACTAAAAGAATAACTAAATGGTTGATTTTGAAAATTTTAAAAAACTGACGTTAAAAATTAACATTATTTAGGCGTTAACGATCTGATCGCATCGTACTTTCAATTAAATGAAAATGACGTAAAGGCGAAAACTACACTTATCGTTCATTGCCTATTCAAAACGTACAGGCGTTTATCGCCAGTTGCATCGTAATTCAACCAAATATCAAGTTATTTTTATAGATAGATTCAATATTTCGATGATGCGGAGCATATACTTACTCAAAATTACTGTCATAAAAGAATTCAGATGAAAATTGTAGTAGGACTGTGGGATCAAAATCTTTTATTTAGCACCAAGGTCCGATGCACCAGCATGTACATAAGTCGCGACTTATAACAGTAACATGCATAAACTGATAGGACAGACCTAGCAACATACGAAACAGAGGTCCGAGCTACTACGTAGTTCCAAGTTCTAGCTGAAGTTAGTCACCATCACATTGCCATTGGAAAGTACAATTGAAATAATACGACAGGAATTTAGCAACACTGGACATTGACTATATTTGCACCATAATCCGCAGCGCAGTATTTATGCAGCGAAACTAATTTTCTTTTTTCCTGAACTTCCTAGCAAACCATATAATCTATTTTCCTATCTGTTTGAAATTGTTTTCACGTACATAAGCTGTGTAAAATACATAGATACATATTTTGTTTATTTATTTACTTTTGTTGGTTTGTAAAGTTATTTCTAAGCTCGCACAATTAGTGTCCCTGCAAATTTAAACGGTTTAATTACGTCCTAAAATAACTGTCCTCAGTGTACCTACTTAGCGAATGTTTTTGTATATTGTGGCTTATGACTGCTGTCATGCCGAGCTCAACCGTTTAATCATTGTTTTTCGCCGAATATTCCAGGCTCCTGTGTCCCGTACTTTCGATGGATAGTTAATGCCCTTTACCATCTAGGTTTACATCGCCTTGCCATGGAACTTGACACAGGGTTTTGTGGGATTTATACCGCACTAAAACCCCCCCGTTGGCCTTCCTCAGCGCTACGTGGGGGATTCCGGAATCTCGAATGGAATGCAACCGTAGTCTTCGCAGCGCGTTGCCCAATGTCGGTCTCCTCCCGAGTGGGACTCAAAGTGGACACATACCGACGTCCTTTCCGTCTCCACTTATCCTAAGTGGTTAATTTAATTAATTCCATCTAATTTTGAAATTGAATTGGTTTTTACAACAATAGATTTTCTAAAGGCCGGTTTGTGAACATGACTGCTACACCGAAGGTTGTGGATTTGATTCCCAGCCAGGTCAAGTATTTCTGTGATGGACAGCAATGTATGTTCTGTGTGTCTGGGTTTAATTATTTATATGTACATATAATTATGTATTTGAAATATTATGTATGTTTATCAGTTGTCTGACCACCATAGTACAAGCATACGCTTAGCTTAGAGATAGCCGTGGGTGAGTTTTCCAAAGATAAATAAAGATTTCACTCATAATCGAAAACAAACAAATACAAACATACATATACTACAAGTTAAAAGCTTGTAATAAAATTGATTCCACTTCTACAAGTACCAACCATTATGGTTTCCTCCT
>DWJZ01002545.1:0-19183 GCA_018249125.1 Asbolis capucinus
AACTTCCGGTGAAGGGTTTGAGAGTGGTGGGGTTGAAACAGCGTTTTGATGATTGAGTCAGGAGCTGGGCAGTCGTTGGACAACCATCGAAGTGATAAGTTGTTTAGTGGAATCTATGATAGTCGGCCAATAAAAAGTGTAAAGTGAAATAAAACGGTGCTGTGAATTGGAGTGTTTTATTTTATGATAGTAGGTGTTTTATAACCGATGCGCCAAGTTAAGCAACGGCGACCACGCGTGATCTGTGGAAAGTGTCAGTCGAAAAGATTGAGAAGTGGGTAGGTGATCGCTAGAGAGATTTTTTTTATCAATAGAGATGAAAAATCTCCCTTTGTATAACGAACGAAAAAACAAAAAAAGGTTTATTAAGAATTTTAAGGAACACAAACTTAAATTATAGATCCATAATACAAAAACACACAAAATTTAATAACTGTATTGTTAACCGTTGAGATGTTCTCATATCTGCAGCCAATCCTGCATAGGATTTATTATTCCTGTATTAGGTCACGCTTGTCATAGAAATGCATTGTCATTACGATGAAAACTTTATACAAAATTTACGCTCCGTAATGTTAGAGGAAATGGGTCTAATTAAGCTTGCAAAATTTAACCCGTAACAAACTAATATACAAATATACTAACCTACTAATATACAAACATACACTACAAGTTCAATAATAACTTGTAAAACATATTTTGCTTAACAGATATTGTACGTGATTTTAATCAATGTAGAAATATTAAATTAATATCATAGTAAGCTAGTGTCGAACACTTATCGAAATCGAACTCCAAGGTTGCGTTTTTTAAAGTCTGCAATTAAAAATATAGTTTCTGTTGTGTTGGAAAGTGTTCGATGAAGCGAGTCTCGAGTCGCGTTTATAAGTTGCGGGTTACGACACGGCTAATGGTTACTGGTGAGACGATTGAAAAAAAAAAAAAAATTATAGTTCACTGGTTTTCGTCTGTGGATTTGCTCACGTGGTTATTTAGCAGAAGCGTATGTATTGTACAAAACTATAATCGATCTGTGTTAAGTTTAATCTATTCTATAGTTTTTGCATGATTCGTGCATCAATCCAGACATCGATACATGTATCCATAATTACAAAACTTTCGCATTTATAATCGAAAAAATCTAATATAGTTTTGTCACTGCTTACCAGGTTCAGACGGATGAGGAAATAAAACTATTTTACAAGATTTTATTGCAGTAGTTTAGTGTCGCAGGGAATATATCCAGAATTCATCTTTCTGTCATCATAAGCCTTTGAGTTAGCAGACCGCAATGGCGAAACTTAAAAAGTTGCGAAAACAGTACCCTATTAAAAACATATAATAAAAACTAAAACTCATCTTCTCATAAAAACCAGTCCATTTTTAAATATCTTTCATGATTGCAATTAGAGTCATTAACCTAATTACTCTAACAGGTTATATGGACTGATATTATACAATTACATTTCATAAAATATTTGGTAACGCAACAGATATGAGCAAATGAAGCGAGTGATTAATTTTATGACGTTGCTAATAAACTTCGCTGATTTGTGGCGGCCATTGAGTCAATGTAATAAGGATTAAAAATAGTATTATTCTAAGTACTTTCAAGACTATGGGAAAAAGTGGAGGGGATGTTGAAGTATTCCTTTACGAGAAGGTATAGTCCACAATTTAACATGCACCAAATATCGAAAGAAATGTATAGAAATGTTATAAGGAGGAGAGATTTGTATTTTTGTATGTTTATGACGACTAAACTCAAAAATGACTGAACCAATTTCCTAATTTCTTTTACAGTTAAAGTCTTACATTATCCTTGAGTAACATAAGATATATTTCTGGGATAGAAAGAGGCATCGAAGTGCGAGAGTGTACATCTATGAAATTGGTAGTTCTGTTCACGCAGTTCGCTCTCTAAGCAAAAAAACTAGGTATGGACGACAAACATGTTCATTAACCTTTTCTTTGCAAGTTGTGTCACTTTTATCCGAATTTAATTTTCATAAAAAAATATTTTTGGATGCACATTCGAATGTATGTACATGGAGTTCAGTTTATGCATTTAAAATGAGACGGGTGAAAGCAAAACGTAACGTATATGTAATTCGTGAGTGAAATATGTGGTAGGTGTTTAATGAGGCTTACTTTCCACATATATGTACTACCATTTAAATCCTATTCGAGTACTAAACGTATCGTGATGTAGCGAACGTGTTAGATTAGAAACAAGTTAAAGCTTTGACGTTTGTTTGGAAATCGTAAACTCTTTATTTAAAGTAAATTTATTAATATTATGAAAAACGGTTTAGTAATTTTCGCGTGAACCTGTAGCTGACAGAGATTTTTTTCGTATTTATAATATTACTATTGATAATTATGATATTTTTTCATGTTTAAAATTGGGGGTAGTATGAAATTCTATTCAAAAATAGTCAACAACATACAAAAATATCTTTTTTTTTTAATTTTTATTATTTTTTGTATTTTACCTAGAGTAAGTTAATGCTTGACATCGATCCCACCTGATGGTAAGTGGCGATGATGTCTAAGATGTTGGAAGCACTATCTTAGTAACCTATTCAGTATTCTCTTGAGGACTCGCACATATGTACTACATATCGATACTGTATTGTCTTGGGAAACATCGATTTGACGATAGTAGTGCCATCTCTATTTTGCTTATAACAATCGCTAAGCCGAAAATTAATCGAGTGATATAAATCAGAATCTGACAGTTAAAATGTACTTGTATGACAGCAAAATGTCTTAATTAGTCAAGTTTTATATTTGACATTTAGAGGTGTTTATTTTGAGTTATTACGATGCCTTGCGGTCTTTAATTGCAGCCATTTATATTTGATAGCTATCAAAACGAACAGATTAGTGGAGCACCATAATTGCTTCATACCAGCAAGGTTTATGTAGATTTTTTTACATAAAGCAGATTTTTTTTAGTTAGGCATCCGTTTGCGAAAAATAGTCCTGTGTCCAGTCGTGGACATTCAAAGACTGATGTTGATGATTACGAAAAATAGATGTACCCATGCCTCCAAGGAAATCACTTTAAATATTTTTATTGGAGCCATGTGTACCCTTAACCCCATATTATCTGTTCTGATGAATTATATAAAAAAATAGTGTTCCGCACCCAAAAGTGTAAACGGGACCTTATTTCTAGGACAACGCTGTTCGTCTGTCACCAGGCTGTATCTCGTGATGAAAATAATTTATGTAAAAAAATCTTTAACTGTTCATATTATTATTATACTACATAATCCAAAATTATCATCATATTTAATCCCACATTATGTTTTCATACGGTAATAATTTATATGAAAAAATATTTAACCGTTCTGAGATTTGAATTATATATAAATTTTTTGCATTAACAAACTTCAGACAAATCTTAAATCCACATACAGTAACAAAGAATTACAGAAAACGATCCTACTTTAGTGTTATTCTAACAATACAATATTAAAAATAAACAAATAATGTTATTTGAATTTAAATTTACATTACATTAATATATATATTTTTTCCGATCTAGCCACACTCTCGTACAAGACTGCGCTACCAAGCACCACGCTGCTACGGCTAAACAAAAAAAAAATTATAGAATTACAATATTAAAAATAAACAAATAATAGCATTTGAGTTTATATTAGCATAATAAAATTTTAATTTTTTTCTCATCTAGCCACACTCTTGTATAAGACTACGCTACCACGCACCACGCTACCACGGCTAAACAAAAATAAATTATAGATACAAAGCCGAACTTAATACTTGGAGCATTCTTTCCCAGTCAACCTTTGGACAGTAAAACGCATCGATGCCACCTTAGCAACATTACAAATATCACGTAGGCCACTTCACGCTAAGATTAAATTCGCAATGACCTCATTCCGAATTTTACAAATAAAATGGCTAAAATAGAGAAGAGGCAATGTAACGCGCATTGATGCTTACTGATCACCCAAGTTAAGCATCAGACGCCAGCTGGAGTTGGATCGGTGACCAGCAAAATTTTCGTGACCGTTTCCGTGTTACGGACGGTACGTAAAGCTGTCTTGCTTATAACCGAGTTTGACTATAGTTAGATCGCAATTGGTAAACCATGTCAAAAGCTTTCGGGTTGTATGAACTTACGTCACCAAATGGCCTATCTCCTGCTCCGCCTCAATCAGGAGTTTAGACCCATTGCATTAGCGACTTCTCCTATGTCCTTAGGCGACTGTGACTACTTACAATCACGTGGCTGGGTACAAAAGAGACCCGTGCTTAATAATGGGCCATTATTGGACTCAAGCCAAAGTCCCAAATGGGAGTATAGATAGTACCTAATTGGTAGATGTATCAAAGAATGAAAATTCTATTTTTATAATGAACTCATCAACTATGTGTCAAATTGATAATATTTTGGTATCAAAATATTTTCCAGAGAATTCTGAACAAAGTTGTTAAAGACATCAGTGCTCTGTCTCATACCATTTCAGACTGTATGACAAACAAACGAACATTAATTATTAGATGTATACATGAAACCAGGGAAGTGATGATTCTTTGATGATTAAAACGAATTAACAATATACTTTATCAGGCCAATAATAGTGTCTAAACTCGTCTATGAGGCATTTGTGAAAGACGCTTGAGGTTAAACGCTCGGCAGTATGGGGGTTATAGAGGTTTTTTTTTATAATAATTGACATATATTTACTTAAAACTAACCCGTCAATCTACAAAGCAGAATGTAGGCGGACCAATTACTCTTGGGGTTTGTTTGCTTGAACACTTATCTCAGGAACTACATGTCCAATTTAAAAAATCTTTCACTGTTAGATAGCCCATTTATCGAGGAAGGCTATAGTCTATATATCATCACGCTTAAACCAATAGGAGCGGAAAACCAATGAAGAATGTTTAAAAATCGGGGGATTTTTTTTCTGATTGAGAGCTTCCGCTGCGTGCGCTGCGTAGACAGTTAAAGTTTCGCAAAAATCATGTATGCCAGAAACGAAGTCGCGGGTTAGAGTTAGCGTTAGCCCAAACTATTCCACGTTCATTCTCTTTAGTTAAGAACGTAAACAGCATCTATACTAATAATAAAACTGTAATGGGGTTAATTGTGGACATTAACTATTTTTTTTATTTTCACGCAGGGAGGCTTTGTTGTCGATATAGAGACCAAAACATTTCTTTTTGGATTTATTGTCTGTCTGTCTTTCTATATGTTCTAATTGCGCAAAAAACACTGGATAAACTTGAATGAAACCTAGCGTAATCGAAGTTTGAAATCCAAGAATGGCTATAGGATAAGTTTTATCCCAGGAAATGGCTTAGTTCCCACAGGATAACGGGTTAAAATTTGTATGACAACTGTGAAACCAATAGACCAATTTAGATTATATTTAGCATGTATGTGGCTTATGTGCAATGGTTATAGGATATTTTTATCCCAAAAAACTGCTTTGTTCTCGTGGGATAAGAGGTTAAAATTTTTATGGCAGCTCTGACACCGCTCGACAACTCTTCTTCTTAAGCAAAGCGTTCTTTTCTTCGTTTCTAGTTAAAAAAAAAGATCTTAATTCAAAATAATTACATGATATATGGCAAAGTGAAAAGAAACTGAAGTATTTTCACTGTCAATAGATCACTAGTTTTTAGGGTTCCGTGCTCAAAGGTTAAACGGGACCATATTACTAAGACTCTACCGTTTGCCTCTGTCCGTCTCACACCAGGCTGTTTCTCGTGAACCGTGATAATTAGACAGTTGAAATTTTCACTGATGATGCATTTCTGTTGCCGCAATAACAACAAATATTAAAACGATGGGTCTAAATAATTTTCACAATAACAAGTGTTACACAAAAAGCAGGTGCGGGTCTGATAATTTTTTCCGACCCGTCCCGCTCGCCGACCCAGCGCAAGACCCGCGCTCGCTTTCATTTAGTCCTTATAAATAAGACCGATGTGTTAGTAGCAACTCGTAGACGCTGTCTGTGTTTTGCGCTTTATACTGTAACGTGAGGCGCCGATGACCTCATGACCTGCTTAGTACAGACGGGCTCGGGTTTGACTCCCGGCCGGGTTACATAAATAAATGTCTGTGAATGTTTATTCCGATTGTCGTCCCCATCATATAGTCTTCTAGTGCTCTTATCTAATCCTATCAAATACAACAAAGTATTTGTAGGTTATTTGGGTCATGGAATAGATAGATTAACGAAAGTATTTTTTGGAACATTAAATATAGAAATAATGAAATGACAGGCAATGCCATCTGTATTTTGCTAACATGAAACTTTAGATTATTGATCAGTTTGATTGCGCCTATTGATTCAATTTAATATTTTAAACTAGGCGATGTTACTGACGAAAGTCGGTGTAGTGACACCGTTCGTCAGGTTTGTGACTACAACCCATGACTGCCCCACTGTTGGGATGGAATCTATGGGTCCAGATTGATAGATTTCACACACCATCGAGAACTTTACGGAAAACCCTCAAGAATACATGTTTCCTTACGATGTTTTCCTATGAAGAACATTTTTTTTTTTTAGTAGTGACGGTAATTTATATATTGTATTACCCTGTTTTGTAAGTGGCATTGATTCGACAGAGCTTGTTAGTTGTCATCTTTGTTATTTAAATCATGATGGTCGAACAGAAGACTGGTTTTTATACCAGGAAACGTAATAGACGTGGCGTATTTTGGTTAAACATACTTTGATGCGGTCTTATACCACGTATTTTTTTAATTACGAATATTTTATATTTTCTGTTGATGTTATAAATTAAAGGAATTTTTATTTATATCGTCGGTCACGTAACTATTTAATTGGATTGTATTTTATACTTATTTTTATTGTCCTAATTTTGAATTGAACATTTGAATTTGAATTAGGTAACCTACTTAACAAATATTGCTTATTTTTTTCAAACAAGCTTAAAGAGCTAAATTTCATATACATATAGACTTTTTGACACTAGATTTTTTGTTTTAGTTAAGTTAAATAATTAATGTTCCATGTTCCCAGCATACTATATAATAGAACAAATATGATTACTTTGATATATGTTGTCTTTAACACGTGTCCAGTTTCAAAACCTGTTCCATAAATCGATTTGGCCACTTATCATTCGCTCACCGACTGGCCCGGTGACCACTCACCGCCGGAAAACAGACTTCCACTTTCGTCACCTCATCGGCCACAAAGTGCGAATGAAATCGAATAATGAATAGTTAATCCCTTATAATATTGAAACTTGCACCGTACGTGTGCACAAGATACGGCACTCGAGTGAACTGAGGATAATCCAAGGCGAACAAATACAGCTTAGCCAATAATAGTTCAAATTACTTACGTTCAAGTGAGCGTTACATCCAAAACTTTCGTTACAAGAACTATAAAATATTTAAATTCTCATTAACGTTATTGAACTTTTAGAACGTCAAGAAATTCACTGTCTCAAAACACTAATTAAATAAAACGTTCGAAGGTCACGATCGAATGATCCGAAAACGACACCAACTGAATTTCGACTCCCGAAAACTGATAAGTATTTTAATGTAGTCGTACTCGCGCGTTCGCAAAATGTACGTACGCAGCGCGCAAGCGCTGCCAAGGCATTGTTTGAACTTACTTTTACTTACCGAGACTTGCTAGCTGGTTCCGAGACCTCGCTTCACTCTTGCGCTCGCGAAAGAGAAAAACGGTGGTCTCGCTTTTCGTTTTTCGTTAGAAAATGTACCTATAGACATTTACAAAGGATATTTCGTACAAGATTGAGGTAAATTATTGCTATGCAGAGTATTTGTTATGGTTCATTGAAATTTTAGGTGAGCATTGCCATACTTCCTTGCGTGGAATGGAAAACACAAGAAAAGAAAAATAGACCGTTACGTTAGCATCGATTCGTTGACTCTGTTACGTAGTATAGATTTTATTGAACGTTATAAATATTATTATATTTATACAATTAATTACAAAATATTTATACAATTATTTTGGGACATAACATACATAGTAATATTCTAACATATTTTCAATATGCTAGAGTAAAGTTGTTAAAGTTTACTAGCTATAATTGGCTTTATAACATTGTGTTCTTACATTGGAGAAAAGTTTAATTGGTGGAATACAACTGAAAAATTTGTGATTTTGCAAGAGAGCAATAAAATTGATTTTTAAAATAGTCTCTGGCATCGCAAGATATCTTTAGTTCTGATTATTATTTCTTTTCATATTCTTCGAAAATATATGTATATTTTTTTACTACATATGCTCGATTGATAAAGTGCCGTTTCACTGGTAAGTAACGAAGTATTTTTAGACTATAAAGCGAATTCATTTGGAAAAATAATAAATTAGTAATAATTATTGTTATAAATTTGCTCTTGTTTCATAATAAACTGAACCCTAGTTTACAATTCCCGTAACTGATTCCGTAAAGTTTTTTTAAATTTTGTAACTTAACACGAAAGATTTGAACAAGTTTTTTAGTAAAGTTGACAAGGTCAGACACGCTACACTTAAACGCAATATAAAATGTGAGTGTTGATAAAAACTTATGAATGTATGTGTTAATAATGAAGTCAAGAATGTTTATAATTATTAATGCAAATAATGCAACATCCGCCTCGGTTAGGTATGCGAAGTTGCCTCGAAATAGACAAGAATTTTTTTGTGGTATATGCAAGGTAACAACCAGACGGTTCAGCTGTTATATGATCACTACCGCTCAGGGACATTTAAAATAACAAAGATATTCCGGGTGTCAGGTGCAAGAGCACCAGAATGGGATTAGTATAGGAGTAGGAAGGAAGATAAGAAGGAGGATGGAAAGGAGAATAGAAAGGTAAATGGAGCGAAGAATGATGGAATGGAGCGTATGAAGGATGAAGGGAAGGAGAATGTGAAGAAAGATGGAAGAGAAAACGGGGAAGTAGATGGAAAGGAGAAAGGAAAAGAGGATTGCAAGGAGGAAAGGGAGAAATTGGGAAGGTGAATGGAAATAATGACTAATAAATAAATAAATAATGGATATCTTCTACCTTATACTAATACTCCCAATATAGGGTAAAAATCTACTCAGTAATAAATTAATATCATAGATCGTTATGAAGATTACGTGACTGGGCGGTTTTATGTAATAACGGTGTTACAAGATCGTTTACGCAACACATTCTGCATTGATTTGCATGTCTAAATCACTAATATCCTACGATTATGTTTTACATATAAAATCCTTTATTGCGTCGTTATAATCGGTATGAATATTAGAATTAGTACATCGTATGTAGAGCGTCATCTAGCGTAAAATATTATAACTAAACTCAATCGTATCAAGGTATCGAAAGTAAGTAGGTAAGTGAGTCTCAATTAAATCAGTGACCAATTTATTTATATTATGAAAAATGGATGGTAAGCTACCTGTCCTGTCAATTTTTCAAAAAATACAGGAAATTGAAATCGTTGTTTAAAAATCGCTAAATTCCATTTAATTTCGTTATCGAGGGTGGCATGGACAACGTAAAGAAAGGATTATTAACATCCATACATCCATACCCTAAAATAAATCTTTAGCTGTCACATAATTGCAAAAATCGACCTGAAACGCCTTGCAGTTAGGGGAGTCACACAGGGCAGTCTCTTTCGTAAAACTCTTTTCCCTTTAACTTTTTATACGGTAAAAACGACGACATTTTGTCTCATAGTGACAATTTTCAACATACTAACCCACCTTTGTAAATGATATTATGCACAGATAGAAACAGGATTCAAGTTTGTCTGGGCGAAGACTTCCTTTGTCCATACGAGGATATGGAGCATGACTGTACTCCGCTTGCTGGACATAAATAATGGATCTCATTAACAACTAGATATCTGAATGTAATTATGTTATATACCCCGCGTATATTTCACTAAGATTCTGTTGAATTTTATTTTATGTTATAAGCAGGCAAACGAGCAGACGAGTCACGTGATAATAAATGATCACCGCCCATGGACATTTGAAAACCTACGCTGGAGTGTCACTTATGCGTTGCCTGCTGGGAAGGAAGTATCAGAACGGCACGAGCGGGAAAGATAAAGAAACAAGGGAAGTGTCACATCGACGACGTTTAATTGACGTTGTCGTTGAATCGTTCTTTCATCTTAAATGAACAGTTGTAATAGTCTGACGGCTTAAACATTGGTTTTCCGTATGGGATGGTTTGAGATAGAATGCATTGTTATTTTGTGAAGGAGGTGGAGTTATTACTTTAGTAGTTTTAGTTACAAACACACGCACTTTCACAATTATCAAATTAGAACGGATGTTTATCAGCTTTCTGATTGCCATATTACAAGCTAACGATTAGTTTGGGATGAGTTGGCCTTGTGTGAGTTTTCTAAAGATGTTTACTAACATTTATGTTCATTATGTCCAAAATTATATGTCCCAGAAATCGAACCCGGGATCCTTGGCTTTGAGAGCAGAGTCACTACCATCTAGGCTATAGGGGTTTTAAAGAGAATAGACTCGTGGTCAGTACTGAGCCAGCAGCTAGCTTGGTAGTAAGTTGTCTCACTCTTTTTTCCTTCTACCATCAAAGTTACAAATTGTAGGTAGCTACCATTTATACTTTACATTTTAAACAGCTAATCAAATTTTATTGATATTGGTTCGTATCCTCGAATTAGCAACAAAATTATTGATACCGATACAAAAAACACTCAAAAGATTATTTATGATCATAAATTCTTACCACAATCCTAAAAATAAATTGTTTGAGCATCTATATTAATAATCTAGGCTACCTGAATTTTAACAATATTGTTGTGTCTACCTGCAGTTTGTAATTTTATATTATAACAAGTAAGTGACTTCGCTTTGCTTTGAAAAATTGTGCTTAAAATTTAAAACCAATTTTATTCGAGCCCTTTTTCTTCTAAAAATCAGGTATCATCATAAAATGCTTTTTTCCGGGATAATATATCCACACCATATATACCACATATAGTAAAGAATTTTCGAAATCAGCCCAAAAATATGTGTTGGTAATAATTTACTGAAAGTGAAAGACCAGTAGTTCAAACGGTGGTCTCTCGAACGGGAAGTCACGGGTGAACCGTGGATTTGAAAATCCGGCGGCGAAAAATAAGCTTGATAGTAACCATGTCAAAAAAATGATGCTGGGAACCCCGCTCTAATATGTTATAGGTATGGCAAATTGAAATGAATGTATGAAGCGAAGTATCTGTTACAATCTGCCAGGTCTTGGTCGTGTAGCACGCGACCTCGTGCCTCACTGGTTTAATCAGATTTAGTCCAACCTCACCGATTGGGAAACAATTTATTGATCTGATTTACTGTATCGCTGAAGACATCTCAAGGTCGGAATATCATTTGAAGAGAATGCGAACCATTTTAATATGATATTTAACATTTTTGAAATGGATGAGTGTGTAAATTAGTTTGGTTTTGGGTGATACCTATTGCGCGACCAAAATTATTTGGTTTTTAGGTTTTTTTTTTAAATTAATTACGTAATCACATTAAATTATCAAATTTAGTCCCCTTGCTGTGTCTGTATTTATGTTCTTGGTAAACTCAAAATGTACTAAACGGATTTTAATAATTGACATCTATGTATGTATAGATAGACAGATTCCCAAGGAAGGTTTTAGTGTAATGAAATGAAAACTGTTTATTGTAGAAACCGATTTTTACAAAGTTTTATTTAACTTGCAGTATATGTATGTGTATATAAGTATGTTAGTATATTTGTACACTTTTTTACGGGTCAATTCTTGCAAGCTTAGACCCACTTCCTCTTACACTAAGGAGCTGCTATTTTGCATACTGCTTTAATTCTGATGACAATGCAAATGAAAAGCCTGACCTGATACTAAGTTCAGGATTTGCCTCCAGACAAAGGATTAACGGTTAACAATACAGTTATAAAATTTTGTGTATTTCTTTGTATCAGGGATCTATAATGAAATCTTGTGTTTTTAAATAATTTAATATACCTTGTTTTTTTTTATTATTAGAAAATAGATACTTGTCATGTATTCATTACATTTGATCGACATACGTGTGTAAAGAGTAGAATTTTGGTTATCTCTAATAATATATCATCAAATGTAGTAGAAATTAATTAACTAACTTTGATTATTATGTAGGCTGTACTGAAGACGGGATTTTTAATTAATTAATTCAATATGCCTACATAGATTTGTGATTATACAATTGTGTACAGTTTTTAAAGTTTAAATTTTCGTTTTTATATTGCCTCAGTGATCGTATGTCTAAGGTTGGTTGGTAGTGAATGTTTTTTAGAATTAAGTTCGCCTTTTGAATCCTTTTTTTGTTGGTATCAATAAAGAATAATTATAATAATCGTAGCAAAGTGTCGTCAACAAAGTTTAAACCGTGATATTATTTATGTCATTTTTTTTTATTTTCATGCATTTGTATTATATTGTTGGCATGTTGTGCAATTTGAGAAATCATGAATATATTCGTGAACGTCAAGGTCAGGACAGAATTTCTTTCCAATTTTAAATCTTTTTTTTTTTTAAATTAATGTCCGTTATTTTGAAAGTTTTAGAACCAGTGCAATCCTTATCAGTTGGGTTTAAGTTAGACCTACTTATATTATAAATGCGAAATAGTTGGATGTTTGTTACTTCTTCACGCAAAAACTACTGAACAGAACTGGATGAAATTTGGTATAGAGATAGATTATAGTCTGGAATAATACATAGGCTACTTTTTATCAATGTGCCTACGACGTGGGTGAAATCGTGGGTGGAAACTAGTGAACGACTTATTTGTGAAACCTTATGTGTGAATTTTGGTGAAATCGTTCTTTACAGTAAACCTGATTACTAAGCCGGAGGTTGTGAGTTCGATTCCCAGCTGTAACAATATCTGAGATTAAAAGGAATGTTTATGAGTAGGTAACTATTTAAAAACATTTAACGTAAACTTAATGAAAATTTAAAAAGATTTTATTCGACAGGCCGTTCTGTCTAGTGCTTAGTGAACCTGACTGCTAGGCCGGAGGTCGTGGGTTCGATTCCAAACCAGGTAAATTTTTTCTGTGATGAACAGGAATGTTTGATCTGCGTGTGTGGGTGTGTAATAGAAATATCTATTTGAGTATGTATTTAAAAATATATATGTATGTATGTTTATCAGTTATCTGCTCACCATAGTACAAGCTAACGCTTAGTTTGCTTAGTTAACGCTTAGTTAGTTTTATCAGATAGCCGTGTGTGAGTTGTCCATAGATATTTATTTATTATTCAAGTGTGTTTATCATTTGATAGACCACTATACGTTAAGTCTTGTCGGAGGCCTTCGAGCGGCATTTTTACGTTATAAGTAGGGAAACGAGTAGATGGATCACCTTTAGAAAGACTCCAGGATCGGATATTACCAACGCGTTCTCTACCAGGTAGGAAGTGAACCTCGTACGCGCGGAAAATAAAAAAATAGCACGAAAATTACGTGACCGGAGTAAAAAGTTAGACGTGGTAAAGTATGTACCAAAGTATAATTAAAATATAAATAAATATGCAGAAAGATATATTAGTGCAGTAGAAGTATATTTTATTATTAAATTTAATTAATAGTTACACACACTTTTATGCGTTAGATGCACACATATCACTCTGCGTTCCTTTTCTGCGTTCACAAATATTTTTTCGGTTATCGTTCACACCGACCGCTAATTAAAAAATGTACGGGAATGACGTTTATTGCGGTAAAACAGACGCCATATTTTGTGGACCAAACGTCATTCCCATATAATTTTAAACTAGCGTTGGGCGCGAACGACAAAAGAAAAGATGTCTCGAGGTACTGTTCATTCATCCGTTCTAATAAAATCCAGTTTATATTTTCACCGTAGAGCGCCATCTAGTTGCGTGTGTGTGAACAAACCAAACAACAGGTGTATTCTGAACGGTACTGTACAGAACAATACTGTATTCGTTTTTGGTCAGTAGATAGATGTCGCTGCAAAGACTTAATAGCATCTATAGTTGTGAAATTGACGTAGGTAGTTAATACTAAGTTAAAAAAGCGTTTCTAGCCCGGTTTGTGGCAATACTGCGTGATCAACGAAATTAAGCAACATTAAGCGTCAGTAAGAGGATGGTTGACCAAGTTCTAAGACTAAAATTCTTGAGAGAAGGACGGGAGTTTCTCGAAGCCCATGTTTCGTTCTACTGAAACTGTGATAGAAAAGTTTACACATTATGTGTTACAGTTTTCGTCCCCCGGTTTCAAACCCGTCACAAATTTCAAAAACGTTAAATTTATTTATTTTGTATCAAGTACATCTCAAAAAATATATTATAAAGATTTTTTATAATATGTGCCAATCCGCATTGAAGCAGCGTGGTGGAGTATGCTTCTGGTCTCCTCAGTATGAGGAGAAACGTTAATACTCAGAAGTGGGCTGTTAATTGGTTGAAGCCATCTCCCTAACTGAACCCTTTCAAACCTTTTTTTGCAGCAGTTACGTATGAACATATACAGGCCTTGTCACATTTATTGATAGACAAAGTTAATTAACTGAACTAGACTACTGAAGGATTGGAATAGATTGCCTGCGTCGGTATTCCCGTTTGATTATAACGTAAATGTCAAGTCAAGAGAGAATAGGCTTTTATTAAGTTAATGCGTTGTACCCTCAAATACTATGTCGCCACTTACCTTCAGGTGGTTTAGCAGACAAGCGTTAACTTTTTGAATATATAAAAAAGAAAACTAAATCACAATATAAGCTACTTTATAAATTTCATGATTTTTGTGATTTATAAAGTATTTTTCAATTATAACTTTTTATAACAACCCCTACGGTACAAGACGGTAAAGGAGACTTGACCGTTGAAATAATCTATAATATTATGTAATATAAACACTATCGTATTTCAAATATTCCCAGCTTTATTATGATAATCCAAGGAAAATATAATTATATTTTTATTTTGTTTTCTTTGTTCATGTTTCCTGTAAGGTTTTTGTCATGTTGCTTTATTACTTAGGGGACGTTAAAATTATCGCCTTGGTCAGTTTTTGTCCTCCATGTAGCGCCAACGCAGCATCAAAATGTCAGAGCATTGTGTGACATTCAGCCGCATTGCTATCGCGTATGATCAGGCACTTGGGTATTCATTTCGTTATCCTATGTCAGTCGCCATTCATGTCGCGTATTATTTTCGCCGGTTTATTATTTTGACCCTTGAACTCATGAATACAATATATTATAACATGAGTATAATCTCTACCACTGAGTATACATAATGGTTAAAGATTCTTTATATTCATAAAAAATATTCTAAACTATACCTTTTATACCCATTTTGACAATTCTTTTTCTATTCCAAAGCTTGTGCTTGTATTGTTGTCCCATTTAATGTACAGTACGTTGTAGTGTTCACAGCCGGGCGGTTTGTTTCGATTGTAACCGATCGAAAGAGTTAAGCAACAGCGGGCGCGGTTGGTAGGTAATTTCATGAACGCTTCCGTACTTCAGAGGGCACGCAAAACAGTCGGTCTTGGTTGCTGCCGTTAGAAAGCTATCGTTGAGCCATGCCTGAGACCTTCGGTGGCATAAAAACTTCCAACACTTACGTTTGTCACTAGCCCCTCCAATCCGCATTGGGGCAGCGTGGTGGAGTATGCTCTAGGCCACCTAAGAATGAGGACAGACCCATGCTCAGTAATGCGCCATCGATGAGTTGAAGCCGATAATGCGCACTTAATTGACTGCGAGTTGATGATATTCTTATTTTATTCACTGTTGATGTAATTTGAGGTTTTTTAATGTATAATTTTTTACCAAGGTGCAATACCCCACTGGTTTGATAGCTGGTCTTTCGACCGAGAAGCCTTGGGTTTAAATCCTACAGCTCGTGTCTCTAACTTTCAAAGCTATGTGCGTATCAGTAGTTGATCATCACTTGCCACCGTGTGGAAAACATCGTGAAACTTACATTCCTGTGAGTTCACCATAAAGTTCTAAAAGACATGTGAAGTGCACCAATCCATACTTGGCCAGCATGTGGATCATTATGAGTGGAGAACCGAACCCAGAAGTGGGACAGTTATGAGCTGCATGATTATTTGATACCAAGTATAACGTGGTTACCGTTAATTTTATTCGGTAGCTACAATCAAACATCAGCTCCGCAATGTTCAGGTGTACGTTGCGGGAATATATTTACACAGGCTTCATTAATTAAAATTATAAGTGGGTTTTCGACCGAGTTGTTACATTATTCTGTTGTTCTTTTATGTTATAAGCAGGATAACGAGCAGACGAATTCATCTGGTGCTAAGTGATCAAACCGCTCATGGACATTAGCAACACTAGGCTAGAGTGTTACCAATGCGTTGGCGGCCAGGAAGGAAGTAATAAATCTGCACTCGCTAAAAAGAAATAGGAAAGCAGTACATCTCTCTTCTAACTCTACGTCTATTTCAGGATGGGAAAGCGAATGACTGAAGGACAGGGAGAAAAAGAACGGAATCATCCTGGTCGGATTTCGACTGATGTTTGTGGTATTGAAATAATTTATAAAACCAGTAAAGTAAGCACAATTATCATATATTAATTACTACTGTTTGCACAATAACAGATATATATGATAGATATATACCGCAAGTACGACCGCGTAGAACAGTTTTCGCCACAGAGCGAAATTTCAATTACGACAGAGCAATTATTTATTTCTTCCGTTAAGTGTTTAAATAAAAATATTAGGCGATGACAAACTTCCACATAAACTTTCATAAAATAGGGTTTAAAATAGAGGATCTAATACCCTTCAAGAACTTCGCTTTTAAAAATATCCTGTGTAGTTTCTTAAGCTCTAGTTTATCTTTGAAATTATACATCAAACTCTATGGTTAAGACGCAAGGAAACGCACCATAGAAAAATAACTACCTTCGCGTTCATAATATTAGCAAGGATAACAAATATCCTTTATTTGTTTCAAATTAAACCAACACAAATTATAACAGATATATGTACTCGTCATTGTTACGTTGAACCAAGGAACACAAGTCTTGTTCATAAGACAATATGAAGTCGCTGGTGAATCGGCTCAGTATACGGCTTAGCTTGAGGCAATGGATGAAACTTCGCATAAGAAAGTCAGCAAAGAAAGAACGAAAGCTCTCAGTAATGCTCGGATTACATTTCCATTACATGAGCCAAATAAAAATTAAGTTGGACAGCTCTATTTTACTTTATCTGTAAACGAGGTTTAGATCTCTTTCCACTTTTCTTTCTTTATCTTATCTAGTTACCTGATTCGTTTGGATGGTTAATGCTAATAAAATTATATTAATTTGTGAGATGTGAATAGTTTCTTTCGCAGATTTTTCTTCTTTTTGAAGCAGTTTACGCAAGGTTAATAAGGTTAAAAATAACAAATTTTAATTCCATAGCGAAGATCTTATCATACTGTTTGCTGCGATTCGGATTTAACTTAAAAGTTTTACATAAGATGGCGATTGAGCATAGATGTTGGCCGAGCAAGTCAAAATTTTTGAAGTATAGTAAAATCCTACTGATATTATAAATGCGAAATGCGAGTATGAATGGATGGATATTTTTTACTCCTGCACGCAAATACTACTGAACATATTTAAATGAAATGCGATATAGTCTATGCGCTATAGTCTACTTTCTCTCAATAAATAAAGCCGGCAAAGTTGCGTGTGGATACTACTAACTATATAAAAGAGAGAATTGAAAGATGCGGATTTATTTTTAGGACATTTTATTTATAGGACAATTGCAAACAATTTCTTATGATATATTAGCCTCATATCTCATATGAGACTAAATCTACGCATGACCTAACCGAGGAGCAGAAATAACCATAAATCTTAATATACTAGATGAAGTCTGATAGCATAAACCATTGAATTATTCAAAAATTTGTAGATTTTTGGCAACAGTACATTTATTGAAATATCACAGTAAAACCCAACTCATAACTCAAATCTTGAAACCAAGAAAAGATTATAAACTTTTCCAACTTGGTTCAGTCCAAGGAAGTTCATGAACAAGCTATTACTCTATATAACGTTCTAATTAAAACTCCCAAGAATGAGGTACTTTGAACTTCAGACAAGCAACAATAACTGTTTAGTTATCGACATTGTAAAATCCTTAAGACTTTTAATAGCAATATTGTGAATAAGCGTTTTGCACCACATCAAATTTTTGCAGTCAGTAAAATCAGATTTAACTAATTTTAAACATTTTTAGCATAAAAAAAAGAATGTTCTTTTTTCTTTCTTCCCTATATTTTATCCTTTCTTCTATCCTGAAAAAGTATGCTCGTCAATCCGGCATCTGGGGGTACCCTGGTTTCTTCGACGGTGTACTGCATTCCTTCTTTTTTTATCTTCCCAGCTCTTAAGTATCACATTACTATATTTTGTAATCCCAGTGATAAATAAAACTCCTTAGAAGACTCCACTTTATCTTAATCTTCTATCTTCTTACAACATAATTATGACACAATAATATTGTGTAAGTGTGATTGTTGTAAGACAAAGGTGTCGTTTAAGGAGAGGGGCTATAGAATTTTTTTGTGGCGCGTTATATGGGATTAGGTTAAGGCATTTTCAAAAATTACGTTGCGTAATTGAATTTGAAGCGCTGTAAAGATTAGATGCTGGGTTCGATTGTAAGCGATCGAAAAAAATAAGCAACAGTGGATGCGATATCTCGGAGGATAGGTGACCGCTAGTGGCTAAAATTTCTTGAACTCTGCCATGCTTTGAGCATGTAAAGTAGTCGGTACCGGTTGCTGTAATAATACAGCAATCGAGAGGCCTTCGAGTTCACAAAAACATTGGGACACTGCTTTAGAGCAACGTAAATTGGGCTCTGGGCCTCCTCAGTATAAGCGACCCGTGCTTTCATAGATCCTCTTCAATTGGTTGAAACCAGCCAATGCACGAACAGTCTCTAAATCAAAAATCTCCTAAGTCGTTCACTCTTGACAGAGTGGTCGTGGTTGATGATTTATACATATATAGTACTTATTTATTTATATTTTTTGCGACTATTAATGCAGTCCTTGCGATGCGCCTCCACGTATTGCGGTCTTCAGCGTCTCGAGAACTCTGGACTATAGACTTTTG
>DWJZ01002546.1:0-19183 GCA_018249125.1 Asbolis capucinus
GTGGATAAATATGAATAACACTTTAGTAAAGCTCCGCGTTGAAAGAGCTTGATCAACAAATATGCACTTTAATCGAATAATTGTTCTATAAAGCTTTTTATTTATGGTGCAAATACACTAGCTTTATAATATACATATATATATATCTTTAGACAATTCACACACGGCCATCTGAACCCAAACTAAGCGTTAGCTTGTACTATGGTGAACGGGCAACTGATAAACATACATATATGATTTTAAATACGTACTTAAATAGATATTTCTATTACATACCCAGACACACAGAACAAATATTCCTGCTCATCACAGAATAGTTTGACCTGGGTGGGAATCGAACCAACGACCTCCGGTTTAGTAGTCAGGTTCACTAACCACTGGACCAACCGGCCTGTCGAATCGAATATAATCTTTCTTCCCATTCTGGTATAATAAATTATCACAAACACATATACAGCAGCTAAACAAACATCAATTTGCTTGATACTAATGCGAACAAGGTCTATTAAAACAAGCTTTATTAGATTCCTAACACAAAGAAATGCACAAAGTTTCATAACTGTATTGTTAACCGTTGAGGAGTTTTTTTGCTTGGAGCAAATCCTGAACATAGTATCGGGTCATGCTTTTCATAATAATGTATTATCATCGGAACTGAAGCAGTATACAATATTTTACTCCGGAAAAAGGAAGTGGGTTTAATTAAACTTGCAAGATTTGGCCCGTAACAAACAAATACACTGCAAGTTAAATAAGAGTTTGTGAAAAAATGTACCGGGGGACCCGGACTATGCAGATCGCATGGAGTTACCTTCTTTTTTGAGGTCGGTTAGTATCTATATCTGTTTCTTGATTAATAAAATTGTAACAGGGATAATTCTGTATGTTGGATATGTTTTAGAAATTTGAACACCGGGAGACTCTGTTATCGGCATGGAAAAAAAAATAATAATATTGGATTTATGGTCTGCCTGTTTGAGATTTACGCGAAAAACGTTTAACAGTTTTACATAAAAATAAGTATAATTGTAGTATAAAACCCAAGAATGGTAATAAGGTAAATTTTATCCTAGTAAAGGACTTTTTTCTTGCGGAATAACAAGATTTCTGATTAGACCAAACATTGACTGGTAGAGATTAATTTTAGTATAAAGTCTGCCTTTATACCACAATACTTTGGTGTAATAAAGTTTTAAATAAATAGATAAATAAAATTTATAGGACAGGCCGTTTGGTCTAGTGGTTAGTGAACCTGACTACTACACCGGAGGTCGTGGGTTCGATTCCCACCCAGGTCGAATTTTTCTGTGATGAGCAGGAATGTTTATTCTGTGTGTCTGGGTGTTTACTAAAAATATCTATTTTAGTATGTATTTAAAAATATATATGTATGTTTATCAGTTATACACCATAGCACAAGCTAACGCTTAGTTTGGGTTCAAATGACCGAGTGTGAGTTGTCCAAAGATATTTACAGATATTAGATAACTCTAAAATCCCTGAAAAAATTTAGATGAAATTTACAGTTATCACAATAACTACCTTTTTCTGCTCAATGGTATTCTTCCGAAGTGAAGTAAGTTTAGTTTCTAGTTAGTAATATAATGACCCAGCAATACTAAAATTCAATTAGAAATCAATATTGGCAGACTATTGAAGTAACCTTCGACTATTGAAATGTAATTAGGAAGATGACAGAGCGACTGTTCACAGAGTTAGATTAATGTATGTAAATAATTCAAGGAGTCCTTGGAAATTAGTATGCATATTCTAACAATTGGATCTTCATAGCCCGGCGGTTAGCTTCGATTGTATGCGAAAAAGTTAAGCAACAACGGGCGCGGTCAGTAGGAGGATGGGTGACCGCTAGGAATAAATTCATGATCGCTTCCGTGTTTCGAAAGGCGCTTAAAGCTTGGTTATTGTCAGAGCAATCGATAAGCCACGTCGAAGGCTTTCGGGTGGAATAATGACATTCGATACTTGCCTTGGCCACTAAACCCCAATATTTGGAGCAGCGTGGTGGGTTCTCTAGGCCTCCTCAGTGTTAGAATAGACCCGTGTGGGCATAAAATGGTTGAACCCAGCCCGCGAAACTCTGTCGCATCACAGTCGCACGTTTGAACAGGCTCGATATAGCTAGTAGCAAATAAATTCATACATGCGGCGACATTCACAAATCCAATATATTGTCATTATGTCGCACGTGTAGAAAAACCCCTAATGAGCATATTGATAACGACTAGGGTTGCCACTCGTCCTTTATAATAAAGAAATTCGTAATTTTAGACAATTTTAATCCATACATTATGAGTACGATAAAGTACACAAAAATACCTTAATTCGCTTAATTTTCTCTAAGCTTTAAACTTTAGTGGCATTTTTAAGTAACCTTAAGCTATCGATTGATGCTGATAGCTCATCAGCCCCACTCACTGAAACGCTTTAAAAATCTTGTCAAAACTGTTAAAATTAATTATATTTTACTATTATTTAAATTCATTCAGAATATTCTGATAAAATTTCTTTTTTTTACCTTTATTAACGTACATTTGAAAATGGTCTTTAAATGTACCGCTTTTCGTCCACATGGACAATAGGCCATGTACAATAACTAATAAGTTAGCTGGTGTATAAGACATTAAGCTCCCCAATTGTCTATTAACTGTAATATTTTTCTGTATGGTGGTGATTTAGTTATAAATACGAACATTTGTGAGGATATATGGTAGTTTGTTACTCCTTCATGCAAAAATACTTAGCCGATCAGAACGAAATTTTACACAAATATATGTAGATGTAGTATTCACAAAAGTATAGTAAATTTCGAATAGTTTTGTGGTTAACATAATATGATATCTACCCTGGTACCTTCACACACACACACACACACATATATATATATATATATATATATATATATATATAATTTTATTTGCTAGATAAAATGTGACAACCCTTACAAAGTCCTACCCAGTGACCTTTCAAACAAGTTGACAAGCAACAGGGAAGCAGGCACGTTAAGCGTAGTTCACAATGGATGGTTTAATTAATCACGAACAGTACGCTGCCAATGATGTATTGGCCTGTGTTGACCCACTGAATTGTGGCCGCTCTAATCAAATCAATTCAATCAGTCGAGGATTTTTTATTGTTAACTAGTTTCTGTGCGTGACTTCGCCTGCGTCATGTGTTATAAAATATAAAATGCCTATATTTTATTCCAGAGTATATTCTATCTGTCGAGTTTTATGTTAATACATTTAATTAACTTATAACATCCCATTGCATGCACGTGCATCCCAGGGGAACCTACAATCAGGATAAAATCTATCTCATGTTCATTTACTAGATGTGGTCTATCTGTGTGCCAAGTTTCATCTTAATCCCTTTAAGAGTTAGCACGTAAAGTAGACCCAAACATTCAAACATATAAACATACGTCATCCTAGAAAAACCTACAATCTGGATAAAATCTATACTTTGTTCATTTTCTAGATGTGGTCTATCTGTGCGCCAAATTTCATCCTAATCCATTTACTGGTTAGCACGTAAAAGAAGGAAGAACATCCAAAAAATTTCACAAACTTTCACATTTGTAATATTAGTAGGGCGTCCTAGTTTACAATCACAGTGATTACCAAGGTTGTAGATTGAAGTTAACGATCTACAAAATAATAAGTAAATATTGATTTTCACTTACTAAACTTACTTACACTTACACTTACTTAAAGAAAATATCGGTGAACATGCACTCCTGAGAGATCTCCATAAAGTTCTTGGAGTTGTGTGAAGTTCATCAATTCACACTTGACCAGCGTGGAGTATGGCCTGTACCCCTCACATTGTGATCCTAGCCGAGTAGTGGCACAGTTACGTGTTATAATTATGAAAATAATAATGAATATACGTCGCTGAATGTTTCTTTGATATTAATATGAACGATATAGATACAAGAACGATAATAACTGCGTGGGTAGTAAAACATTCGTTAAATTTTCTTCAATATGAATATCTATATCAACTATGAATATCTATATTCAATATGAATAACTACCCACGATTCGATTAAGTACAGCACATATCTTTTTAATTTGTGAACCGATTTAAATAAAAATTTAATATCATTAATATTAAATATTCAAAAATATATTTATTTATAAACTAATATAAATAAAAGAAAATTAGTGTCTCTGTGGTGGATTACCCAAGATGCTGGCAGCGATTACTCTCTGTATAGAAATTCTTACATGTTGAGCGAGAAAGCTGCTACTTGTGACGTTATTCCAAGTACAAGAAAATAATGATAGCGCATCAGCAAAAATCAGCTCATTTAAATACAAACATCATAAAACATGCAGTATAATTATAATAATTATTATGTATAATATAAAAATAATATATTATGTTATGAAAGGAAGTTAATTATGACGAGGCGATATCGTAGCAGCTACGAATTGAGCTACGCGTATTATGCTACGTTCGTAGCAGATTAGAAGCTACGATGTTCATTGCCCATTATGAACGTGTTCGACCGCAAGCGATATTAAAATACTTCTAGTAGCTCCGCATTGGGGAAATTTGTATTAGAGTAACGTGGTGGATGTTCTAAGCCTCCGGTCAAAGAAGAGACCCATGCTCAGTAGTAGTTCATCAATGGGTTGAGACCACTCGCTTCCAGAAATTCCTGTTGATCTTACGTACTTGGTTATAAGACCAGCTAAGTTAAGACCAGTTCTGTTTTAGACTTTATCGTTCCATAGCAATCGGTTAGGTTATTTCGAAGGCCTTTTACTTTGTCCCAAACTATGGAATATACTCTTTCTCACAACGGTTGTTTCTCAAAGGAACATGAAACTTATGAAATATGATACAACGGACATTCAGTTACATATAAAAATGTTAATATACCTGAAGAAGTTTAAAAAGTTATTAGATTTAAAAAAAGACCCTCGTATAAATAAACCCTAATATTTATGAATATTAAAAGCACAAATACTTTTCTAATATTTGAATATCGAATTACTTCAATAAGAACAGAGAGTAAAACTTTATTTACCAATATCTTAAAAGTAATTTTATCCTAATCTTTTGTCTCACGGGAATTGATCCATTATCATAATTTGTAAAAAAGTATTTTCAGATATCAATGTCTAAATTAAAAATTTTAAAACTTTTAATAGAATTACTCGACTCCCTAAATAATTCACCGCTTAATAAGGCCTTAATAATTAATAAATAAGAAATAAAAAATGTGACATATTTATTTATCTTAAATAAAAGAAAAGAAAAGAAAAGAACAAATTATAACACTTACTCTGCTCTTCCAGACGTAAACAAATACAGAAAAATGGAACGATTATCAAATTTGGTTCAGCTTATTTTCAGTCTATTTTTACGGTATAAGTCAACATGACTTTGTTTTATATTAATTCTATTATGGATGAATTCATAAATGGTTTTTAATTTGTCACGCAAAAACTAAGGAACGGATGAAAAAAATAAAAAAGAAAATTGTTTATTTATGAAAAATATTCTTAAAATACATAAATTAATCGTAGTTCCCACACTAGGATACCCTGTGTCGTGGGTAACTACACTCTTTCCGGGGGATCCATGTCAATTTGACATTTTAACCACACAGTACATACATAACTTAATTCTATATATCTATTTATGTTATCATTTTGTAGGGATACCAAAAAAAACATTTTATTTTACCATTGTTTTTATCTAAGTGCAAGGCAAGTTACAAAATAATAATAATATAGAATACATGATATGATATATTTATAAATTAACAATAGTAATAAATAAATACATATATTTATAATAAATATGATAATTACTTGAATTCACAGGATCCCCATTTTTATAAATAGGACATACTTGTGCTATTTTTAGATCTGAGGGTACTACTCCTTCATGTAAATGAAATTTGCTACAAAAATCATCCCGATCAGTTCCATAGTTTTTGCGTGAAGGAGTAACAAACATCCATCCATCCTCACAAACTTTCGCATTTATAATATCGACAGGGTTTCGTTACTCGTCACTAGTTAACTCTGAGACACAATCTTAACATGACGTTTACTCTGATCGTCTAATTAATTTCCTACGATTATCTACGTTTCATCGAGTACAAGATAGGACGTAGGTATTCTAGAATGAAGGTATCAAAATGCAGTTAAGGAAAAACAAATGTATTAGGCTAGGTTTATTCGTAGTCTTTGAAAGTAGGTTGTCAGATTTGATTCTACTGTCCTGGCCAGTCTTGATGCGTTTCTAACGAGCGTCGTTTCGCGGGTTAAATAAGTAAATTATAAACGTTTGTACTTTCAAGTAATACCGCATGAGAATTAATCGTGTTTTGAGTTATTTTTATATTATAAGCAGGCATATGAGCAGACGAGTAAACTGTTGGTAAGGTCACCACCGCATGTTGAAATTAAAAACATTACAGTAACGCAAAGAAAGTTATAAGAAATGTAATTCATTGCTGAAACAGTTGGAATGCAAAAATACACATTTACTTTTACCTGTGACACGAATGCCTGTTACAGCTGGAAATCAAACCCGGCTCCCTCACTTTTCAGTCACTGTACACGTTTCGGCCAAACCCCTTGATGTTGGTAGCGTTCTTAGGCAGCGGGGATTTACCATCAGATAACTCGAACGCCCGTTCACAGTTTAAATAGCTTCCAACCGTGGCTCGCTTGGTATTTTAATAAAATGTAGCCTATGTGGTATTAACAAAGGGGAGATCTCCCGCCAGACGAGTTGCAATGCCTGGGGAGCGGCAGAGCTCTGGCTGTTGTTCGTCTTATACATGATAACGATGTAGAAAACTCCGATAGCGTGATTAACGTTTTTTGTGACGTCACCATGTGACGTATTGAAATGAAATTCATTTATTTCGTTTTAGGAATCAAAAGCTTATTTAACGTAAGTCAAAATTTAACAATAAACAGTCCCTACTCAAACAATGGAACTAATAACAAAATATATATTAAATAATCTGTGATAAAGCCTAAAATCTCGATAAGCAACACTTATCTGTCATCGGCTTTATAAACGAATACAACCTTAAGACGTACGTATGTAGGCCGGAAGGAAAAAAACCGGCAGAAAAAAACTTACTATACTCTTTTTAATAACAAAAATTAAAACTATTACATAATTTAAAAAACTATATATTATAAAAATTTGCGATGTCACTGCATGTTATTCCAGACAGTTAACTTACGTTAACTTAACTTACGTTACGGTATTGTTTATTGGCGTGGTTTGAGGGTATCCGTAAAAGGCAGCCGGTATACATATATGTATGTTGTTCGAAGGCAATACTTGCAAACGGAACGCACATGGCAACGGATATATTCATATCTCGGATATCCCATAGTTTACGGTTACAGAGCTTCATAACATCCCTGAAACATATGTAGGTTCGTGACATGCCGTGGCATGTTTGACGGTTACATCAAAAATCTCCTCTCTACTCGAATACTCCTCAGTACAGCGAGATCCCGGAATTAAGATCAAGCGAGATTTATTTCGTATTAGTCGTGGAGCTTGGTAATTAGTGAAACGACTCATTAATCATCCGTTTTGACGCGCTGTGAGAGAGAATTAAAGAATTTATATTTTACAATTTCTTTTACGGTGCAATGTGATAACATTTATTTTTTACATTTATTTATTTAATGTCACGCTTATATGCTAATACTTCACCTCGTTGATGGCCCACTAATGAGCACCTCTCCTCATAGTGAGAAGGCTTAGAGCATTCTCCACCACACTGCTCCAATGTGAATTGGTGGAGGGGTTTATCACCAAGTGTCGGAAATTTTAAAGCCACCCAAAGGCCCCCAACATGGTTTAACGATTGCTATCTAGCGATAACAATCGGAAAAGAGGGCTTTACGTGCGTGTCAAGGCACGGAAGCGCTCAATTTTTTTTGCTTCTAGCGGTCACCTATCCTGACGACTGCTTCCGCATTTGCTTGACTTCGTAAATCGCTTAGAATCGAAACAAGTCATTGGGCTATGAGTTCAACTAATTGGCTTCAACCTAATAATAGGCCAGTATTGAGAACAGACTCGTCCTAATATCTGGGAAGGCATTAAGAATAATTCACTATGTTACTATAATACGGATTAGTGGAGAGGTTATTGAAGAACTCAAAAGCCAGTTATTTATATTGCCAAATCTGGCATTATTTAATGATTTATCTTACGATAACATACCGGGCTTTTACGACATACGAATCCTATTAATATGCACAAATGTTAAAGTTTGTGAGGATGTTTGAATATGTGCATTTCCTTTACGCAAAAACCGTTAAATGAATTAAGATGAAATTTGACTCCCAGATACAGCTCTTCCTGGAAATGAACATAGGATAGATTTTATCCCGGTCTTAAGTTCCCCTGAGATGATGTGCACCCTTATATTTTGGCGGTTTGCATTTCCTTCACGTGCTAACCGAAATTAAAGGAAACTTAGCACACAGGGATAACACATAGGTAACTTTTTATAAATACATGACGCGGGCAAAGCCACTGGAAGAAACTAGTACAATAGAAAGAAACTCCTGAGCATAGAGGCGCTTGAAGAAATCGGTCACACATATATTTCCTGACCATTTTGTTCACCAGAGCACTTACGATCAACACAAGCTGCTGGACTATTAACGCAATCGAATTTTAAATTACATCTAAGAGTAAAATGGAACATAAAACAAAATATTAAACTCGAATGAAAATTATCTGTGAATAACACTATTAAAAACATAATCCAAATTTGGAACACAAACTTAAGCGACAGAAAAATTTGCTTCAGTAAATCCCAAATTAAATCTTAAACACAGCAACTGTGAAATTACTCTTTTAATAAACCGTTTGAACGCGGCTTACACTGCAGTTGGGATTAATGGAAGGGTAGGGCAAGGATTTTACTCGTTTCAACGTGTTTTGCAGATTAAAATTTAAGCCCAACATTTTATGATCAAAGTTTGTTGATACTCGTAAATATCGAGAAGCATCGATATTCGATAGGTTTTGAGTTTGGAATTTGTGTCGGAAGTCTATAAAGATATTGACTGTATCCGACGCTCAAATAATTTGAGAAACTTTGTGTTTGTAAAATTATTTGATAGCTTGTGGTTATGACATGTGTATATAAACGATGTGATTGAAAAAATGCCAATGTAAGTTTGTTTCATAATTTTAAAGATATGTTAAGCTAACTTGCTGGTGTTTGATAGACAAGTTTGTACAGGATCTTAAAAATGTTTTTCAAGATTTTATTTTTCCTATTTCTTTCGGATATTTACGAAAATTAAGATTTCTTACAACATATATAATTAAATTTGAAAGCACTTAATTTTGTTTAAATTTTTTTACAAAACTCTTAATACAGGTTACAATTTTTTTTTACTGTAATTTGAAATATATTTTTATTTTAGTTACTCTTAAATTCAGACAGTAACCAAGCGTTCAACATCAGGTCAATCAGGGTTCGCATACCACACAAAAGCGTCGCCCCGAACCAAAGTCCGGACGTGTTACATTACAAGTTCGCCCGGACGGAATAAGGCCTGACGCTCCCGGGAATAAATTGGCGCCATTTCCCGCTCCGTCGCCCCCCTATTGACGTTGACACTCCACGCCACATAAATCTCCTACAAATAATTAAATGAAATCGCCTCATAGACACTTTTGACATCCTTGACGCGGCGCTTTTGAAGTTTGGTAATTGTGTCCAAAAGTTGTAGTGCCAAGTTTGGCTTGTCATGGATGAAAATGACATTTTGATCGTTAGGTGTTTTCTCATATCATTTTTCATTAATAGGTATAGTTCAGTTGACGCTGGATTGCCTAAATCCAAATTTTATACTATCATATCTACTAAAACACGTACGTACGACTACTGAGGGAAAAGAGAGCGAGTTTGTACACCACCAAGGTGGACTGGTCAGGCCCAAAACTCATCATCTTCCAAGTTTGACGCGGTTGTCAGAGACGCGCTGGAGAGAAACCGGTGGAGGCAGATCATCCGTGCCAAGTGCAATCCTGATGCTCATCACGATCTTCAGACATGAGGGACCGATCAGAGAGAGAGAGTACCTACTTGAACTAAGATAGGAGAGCAAATAAGCAATTAAATTTTATGGGTGGATGTGCTAAAATGTCAAAATCTCATTCTTCGTTATATATATTATGTATCTATAATAATATAACAAGTCAGTTATCGTTAAAGTGGAATGAAAAGTTTGCGTCAGCCTTAAAGATTGATAAGATTATCAAAGTGATAATATCAAAATGTATAATGTAGCAACACATGTAATTGCTATACTAAGGTTGTTTATTTTATCTTTACCTTAAGTTTGTGCTTGACTGCGATCCCACCTTATGGTATGAGGCGATCAAGTTTTCGATTATATAACAGGGTCCAAATAAATATTTTCTTTTCTATTCTATATTGACAATAATCTATCGAAAGACAGCAAGTCATTCTACCGCACCTGGAAGTTTATTTAGGATGAGGAAGTTTGTTTAATCCTATCCCGCTAACAGTGACCCAAGATTTCTGCTTTGATTCTTTGGTCCCCTCACAGAATAATATTGAAGTCGTTGGGCAACTGAACTTATATACTATAATCTTGATTTTCACGAGATATAACGAAGTGTGAAAATAATATAAAATAAAAAAAATATTGAGCTACGATTCATAATATACCTAAAGGTACGGTTTGACGATATTTTAAGTCGTGAAGATAAAGATGTGGTGGGTGATATCTATGATGCTGCAAATAGGTGGTTCATATGGATTTGGATTATGATGTAATGGTTCTTATATATAATACGGTGGGGCATATTATTAATGATGGATAATGATTGTTACAGTTTATTGGGTGATGGAAGACATCAAATATTTCTGCATGGTGCAGAAAAGATCACTTGCTACGGTGATGAAAAACATCGCGAAGAAACCTGCACTCCTGAAAGTTCCTCTTAAAGTTCTCAAAGGTATATGAAGTTCACCAATCCACAATTGGCCAGTGTGATGGACTATGACCCGTACTCATCACATTATGAGTGGAGACCTGGTTAGTAGTGGGACAGTTATAGATTGCAGTGATGATGATGATAAGGGTACGAAAAATGATGAAACGGATTAAATTGTACTACAATGGACGCTATATAAAAAGCATGATTTAGACTCTGGTGAAACAAAGTGTACTGACATAGGTGTGGTGAGGTTATACTCTGTAGAAGATATTGAATTAAATAGGATTGCGATAGACGTTATCAATCAATATATACTGTATACTTAAAATAATTGTGTCGTGAATAGTATACATAATAAGAAGATAGACTATGTGATGTTGTAGAAAGTGTTTTGGATGAACAAGATCAAGAAAATGTTATACTACCAGCGTTGCTATTAAAACCGAAAACCTTGTAACAGACATTGCAGATTTGGTAGAACTTTCACAAACTTAACTGTTCTTGTACTCGACCCTCGTAAAAGTAATTACGGTAAAACAACCCTCTCGGTTGTAAAGCTAAGAGGTGAAACTTACATGAGATTAGTTGGTCATAATATTTGACAGTCTATCCCCATACTGGACTGAAGGTTTAAGATTTTGATTTCTGTGGACATGGCAATAATTAAAATTTGATTTTGAGGGTATATGGAAAGATTTATACTTAGGTATGGAATTGAGCGGACTTAAGACGCCGAAGACGGATAAGACGACGTATTGATAAAAACGTGTTGTAACAAATAGTGCTGCTTTAGTTAAATTCGTTCACAAATACAGATAAATATAGATTTAAATATACGTATGATTTAACAGAATGAAGCGATCAGTTACTCGTCGAATAATATAAAAAAATATGATGTAGTCCTAATCGAAAATACAAGAGACATTTTAGTTTTTGAAACCTACTAGAACAATTTGTTTTTGGTGTAAGGTCATTATTCTTATCTGAATTTTAATCTACGGATATTTTGTGCGCTGATATAATCGTAGATATAACATAGATCAGATGTGCCAGCTAGCGTTGTTGTGTCATATAAATGATTAATATTTACCTCTTATCCCGTGGGAATAAAACCATTATCTGGGATAAAAAGTATCTTAAAAGTCACCCCTTGATATACAACTCACTTGTATCTAAATCAGTCTAGTGTTTTCCGAGTCACCATACTAATTTTAAACTATTATCCCACAGGAATAAAGCAGTTTCCCGACATAAAAACTATCCTATCCTATCTTTTAAGTTAGACTCAACGATAGATATTAACAAATTTTCACTGAAATCGGTTCAGCAGTCCTGCAGATTACCATAAACGAATGTGACACTGGATTTTATATATAAAAATTTAGGTATATTTACTCCTAATCCGATAAGCAGATGAATAATGGTTTGTGTAAAACAATAAATCTTCTGAAAAACAATGAAAGAACCGACCCCACAGTTGTCCTAGGATGTGTCACATAAATAAAATTGGTCAATTGCGAGTTCATACCCAAGTTAGTCCAAAAAACTAATAATTTGTTTTTTGTTGTTAAACCAGACACACTAAAAAACTAATGTGAAAATTTCGTTTCGAAGTTTCGTCCTTATTGTTTTGCGTATAAAGGCGAAACTCCTATGAGTTAATGTAAGGAGATAACCCTCTTCTGTTTACCGTTGTCCATATTATGAATAAATTTAAAAGATTGCTAGAAAAAAAGTCTTGTATGGAGTACATTCACTTTTTTCTTTAATTAACCATTAAATACCTATTGAATTTGCAATTACAGGAACATGTAACAGACGAACGAATGCTCAAAATTTGTGAAATTGTTATATATAAACAAATCTTTAACCCTTTGTTACTCCTTGACCCACAAATAATACACAAAACTCATTTTATGATGGACAAACAACATTAAATTCAACTAAATCCTAGATAAATCGACTAAGTTAGTTAGCCGGGTCCAAGAAGCCCTTAAAATGGTATCACAAATTGTTATGAACACGATGGAAGGGTTAATAGGTTCTACTGAACAATCATTGGCCTTTTATGCAGAAAGTTCTGGTATATTCTTTGATCGGATGGAAGGATATATGGATAAACGTTTGTCACTCCTTCACGCAAAAACTACTGCAGATCTGAATGAAATTTGCCAGAGCGATTATCGTGTACAATAACACAAACTGCTTTTTATCCACATACCTACTCGTACTAGTGAAATATAAAAATCCGTACTAAAAAACTATAACAGGGTCAATTCTGTACATTAAATATATTTTTTAATTATGATGCAGGCACGGTTATATTATCAATATAGAGACCAAAACAATTTTCTGCCATTTTGTCTGTCCAAACTTCACGCAAAAACTGCTGGAAAGATTTAGATGTAACTTAGTATAATCGAAGTTTAAAACCAGAGAATTGTTATAGGACAAATTTTATTCCAGAAAATGTCTTTGTTCCAGCAAGATAACAGGTTAAAATTAGTATGTGAATTCCGAAATTAATGGACCAATTTAGATGAAATTCACCATGTTTCTGGTTTATGTAAGGACAATGGTTATAAGATACTTTTTATCCCACAAAAATGTTTTGTTTCCGTGGGAAAATAGGTTAAAATTGACTTGGCATTTTTGACACCACTGAATCGTTTAAGACACAATTTTGCATGTTTGTACCTTTTATGACGAGAAGGAAATTGAATAGTTTTTATTCAATCTTCTTTCCATGCGAAGCGTAAGCAATTCCTAGTCATTATTAAAATCGAACAAACAACCATTCAAACATCTGTAACGTAAAATGTAAAATTCACTTTAAACGAAACCGTAATTTATGCCAACGTGCAATTTTAAAAAATATTTTCAGCGCAAGTTTTAAATAAAATTAGCATGAGCAAGAATTTGCCACGATAAGAAAAGTGCACGATGTTATTACAGCCTAATATTAGACGATAAGCGGTAAAAACTATTATATGCTATTATACGGCTGAGTTAAGGTGTCGAATGCAATTTATAGTTTCTAAAAGCATAGCATTAAGGCTATGGTAAAAAAATTAATTCCCGTTTTTCTTGTAGGTACAAATTGGTAAACTACTAATGAACGTCAATGTACGTATAAAACAAGATTTATTAACATATTTAAAAACTCAAACTTTAATTATAAAATTTCATAACTGTATTGTAAGCCGTTGAGGAGTTCTCTTGTCTTAGCTTATCCTAAGTATAGCAACAGATCATACTTATCACAAAAATGTATTGTCATCGGAACTGAAGCAGTGCGCAAAATATCAGCTAACTAGTGTAAGAGGAAGTGGGTTTAATTAAGCTTGCAAGATTTGACCCGAACACTTCACAAACAAATATCCCCATCTCAACCCAACCCATCACGGCCCACTATTGAGCACAACAGGTCTCTTCTCTGAATGACAAGGTTAAGGCCATAGTCCACCGCGCTAGTCAAGTGCGGATTGGCAGACTTCACACACCTTTGAATTTTGCAAACTCCCCGGCAGGTTTCCTCACGATGTTTTTCTTCACCGTTAAAGCGAGTGACATTTTAAATGCTTAAAACGCACATAACTGTGAAAAGTCAGTGCGCGCAATAGGATTCAAACCCGAACACCCCGAGTAGGAGGCTGAATTCTTAACCACTAGGCTACCACCGCTTCAACAAACCAATATATAACATACTAATATACAAACGTACACTGCAAGTTAAATAAAAGCTTGTAAAAATCAATGTTCGTATGACATTTATGAACACTATAGATGACAGATAGAGCACTGATATCTTTAGCAACTTTGTTCAGAATTCCTTGATAAAGGTTTTGGTTCCAAAATATCGATCAAACTCCTCGTTGATGACTGGATATGTAACACGCGCCGGGTAGATACAGCTAGTTATTTAACAAAACCGTCATATTACATTTTTAATAAACTATTTTCATGGGCCGTACCAATATTTCAATGTTTACACGGTTTTTATAAACATAATGAAAAAAAAAAATCTACTCTAAAGCATTATTTTAATAAAAAAATTGTTACAAGATTTGTACAGATAAGAAAAATAGACTATAGTACATTATATCTAGGAGCACAGAAGTGCCCCCGCCAAGTTGAGTGAGAACGAAAAGTAACGCAATTTTTTTTTTTTACATATGCACAAAAGCACACAGGACTCGCAATGCAATTACCTAAATAAAGATTTTGATCTAGAGGTTAATGAACCCGACTGCTACACTGAAGGTCGTGGGTTCGAATCGCACCCAGGTCAAACTTTTCTATGATGAGTAGGAATGTTTGTTCTGTATGTCTGAGTGAAAAAAAATATCTATATTTAAATATATATATCTATATGTGTATCGGTTATCTAATCACCAAATAATTACAAGCATAATACAATGGGGTCAAATGGCCGTGTGTGAGTTATCGAAAGCTATATATTTATATTTTAATAAAATAATTATATCGATAATCATAATTATTCTTCGCTTATTCCAAACCTTTAGAAAAGAATTTTAAGTTACATCTAATTTGACACATACCAATAAATTAAAGAGTTTTGTAACCCCACGACCACCAGAGCATTTTATAAGTGAAATCATTCATCAAATTATTGTTACCTACAGAATATTTTCCTATGAACATTGAATAACTTATAACAATAAATCGTCCTTAACATGAAACCACTGGATCGAATTTAACACCAAATTAAAAGCGAAATTTAATTAGGCAAATAATTTCTTGGAAAGCGTTTTAAAACCGTAACCTGACAACATAATTGGATATATAATAATGCAGAATTTTACGTTTTTTGAACTCATCTAACAATATTTGAAGTGATTGAACTTCAACGGTTTGCAACGAGCATGAATCAGGGGTCGGTAACCTGCGACCCGCGGGTGGCGTATGGAAATGTAAAGACCCCATTTAAACGCTTTTATGACATAATTACAATGACTGGTACATATTCCGAAATCATTTTGTCCTATCCTATTGACAACGAGAATTGGCCGATATTTCCCCTCCAATCCGACAACGAACGATACGACGCTCCTTCGTATCATTACGATCACATCGCCACTTACAAGTGGAATTATAGTCAAAGAGTAGCTTATATACAACTTTTAGCCTAATGGCTTGAACGCTGGTCTCTCAAACCGGCATCTCTGGGTTTGAATACTGATGCACGCACCTAATTTTCAAAGTAATGTAATTATCAGAAGTTGGTTATCACTTGCTACGTTGAATAAAACATAGTGAGGAAACCTGCACTGAGAGTTCTTCATAAAGTTCTCAAAAGTGTATGAAGTCATAAATCCGCACTACACGAGCATGCCTATGGCCTGCACCCTTCACATTGTGAGATTCAAACCCAGTCAGTCATGAGTTGCAATGCAGTTTCAGCTGCAACCAAGCTGACAGTATGTGAAATTTGACAAACGATCCAAATCTTAACTTAATACTATCGACGCCTTAAAGATATCCGAACTTAAGTTTCTCGTTCCAAATAAATTCATCAAGAGCCAGTTAATTAAGAAAATAGGTTTAAGGACTTCATTAGATACATTGAAGAGTTGTATACAGTTTGAGGAACCTAGCCTTTTAGCGAGAAGATTGTACGAATAATTAAAATATTTTGCATGGACTTATTTCAAATGACTTTATTTTATTAAAGGTCAAATCGAATGACTTTAGTTTTATAATGAATTGTCTGTTGCTACCGATTTTATGAGCTTTTTAACATTTATTTCAAAGTAAAATTCATTAATGTTTGTAGATAGGGTTGAGATTATTACGGCGGTGAAAAAATCAAGTAAACAATTTGCATACAATTCATACTAATATTACAATTGTAAAGGTGTTTGAAATATACCAATCCTCGTTTGGCCAGCGTGGTACACTACGCCCTTCACATTGAGAAAGACTCGAACCCCGTGGGACAGGCATGAGTCGTAATGTAAACAGTTTCAGCTTCGTATATTAAGAGAAAGTGGTTCCAATTCATCAAATCCATCCAATTCATGGACCCAAACCCAGAAAGTAAAACAATGTAAGTTAAATAAAAGCTTGTAAAAATAAAAAGTGCCATATTCCCTCTTACATAAAAGAAATCCGAAGCCTTTTTACCTACGATAGATAAACACAGGTATAAAGCCATTGAAAGGAAACATCCCAGATACGTTATCAGCAACTTCCCTTCGATATACCGTTTAAAGTATTCTGAAGGTTCACTTTGTATATTATAATGACGGTTAGATGGTTCATATCAATTTTTAGTACTTGTTATTTAATCTTATAGCAAAGTCGATTACTATTTAGATAGGAATTATCTAACGAGACTTTAGGTATATTGTAATAATTTCATTATAAAAGGCGACGAAGAACTGTGACGAAAGACTTCTGAGATAACATCCAAGAACTCTTGGAGTAGTAAAACATCATTGAGATCTCCTTCCTCGATCAATTTGACATCTGCTGTCAACTGTACTCTGTCAGCTGTCACTAGTCATACATCCAAGTGACATTGACGTTTGCTAACGTCAAGTGCTAAAAGTCTCACAGATTACAGGTCAGTTCCGTCACAGACTATAACCACATCGGTCTTGTCAGACTCCGGCGTATTGTATTCCATTCTGTGAAATGTTTTGGCTTTTATTAGGTGAGCTCGATGTTCCTTTGATAAAATAAATAATTTGACTTTGGTCTTAAGTTCAAGGTTTTGTAAATTTGGTGTAATTTTGCTTAAACAAGTTGTATTTATAAAATAACTAGGGTCTTTCAATGGCGGAGCCCGCATGGTATGTCGATGAACTATGTGTTATTCAAGACTATCTCTTAGCCAAATTTAATTCAGATTCGTTCAGAAGTTTTTATGTGAAGGAGTAACAAACATCTATCCATCTAACCTCACAAACGCAATACTGACAAAGCAAAATTCGCCAAATTTTAAATAAATTTACTAATTTGCAAAATAAAACTAATTTTAAGAAACATTTTATCATTTATTCAGATGTACAGATGTTTTCAGAATTTATTATTAATATTTTAAATATTTGGACTTTTGATAACTCTCCTTTAAAATTTGGTTATTATCGCTTACTCAGTTTTTTCATTCAACCGTCGATATCATAATTTAAACAAAAAAAAATATTATTTTGCTTAATTATAATCTACGAATAAAGTCTTGTATCATAGACTTGTAACTGAAACTAAAGTTAATTTCATTTATAAATATCTGGGTATATTACCTTTTCTCTTTTAGGGTTCGGTCCCAAAAATGTAATGCTTTAAATCAACTAAATCAAAAGATATGGCCGCTTTGCCGCGAGTTTTACGCTCCCAAAAGAATCAAAGCCTATGGGATGCTTATTGTTGACCTTAAATCAGGAAATTTGGCATCCCTTACAGTCTTAAAGTACAAGTAATGGGAGAAATCCCACAAGCAATGATATTTTAAATATACTACCAGCGTTCTAAAATCGCTCCCGCCAAACTATACTACTTGATACACTAATAATTTAATCCGTTATTGGCCGTCGTGACAGGAGTCTATTTTTATATGTCAAAAATTGTATGTTTAAAGCATGAATAACAGAGAGGTTTAAATCGAGTAATCATTGTAAACCCAAAACAAAAAAAATAAAGAAAATAATAAGACTATACCGCTTCGACTATAAGGTGGATTAATCTAATGGTTTGCCAGAAACAGTTTTATCTAGATACGGGGTATAGTAAATTTTGTTCTTCGGAACCCAATAAGGTCGATTCTCACTTAACCATTTTTTATTCCCGAACACTACTGTCCTTATTGCTAAGTCAGGCATCATAAATTCCTAAACTTCCAAAGTTGCAGGCAATATTAAATTTTGCCTCATAAGATGTTATTTCGGTAACGGTGAAGTAAGACACCTATTAAACGTTTATGAATGTGCGTAAATCACAGTGAACGGGTGTTCAAAGTAAATATTAATAAACTGTGACATTTTCTTTATTTCTGTTCAGGGTTCCGTAGTTACAATGTGCCTACTTGTTTATGTGAGTCAACAATCATGATGTAATCTTTATAGGCACCACCCCCATAACAATATAAATATAAAGCGTTAATCATTAGCAAGACACTCACTCAATACGTTGTACCATATTACATTCT
>DWJZ01002547.1:0-19183 GCA_018249125.1 Asbolis capucinus
GTATTCATGAACAACACTTGTATTACTGTACTCTAAGAGATATTACTTCTACTACTAGGAGAATCAACTTCAATCATAACCCAATATGTTTTAAGTAGTAGTTTATACGTCACATTTGTTATATCATTTATTGGTTGAATAATTAATTATAATAATATTGATTAAAATAGTTTTATATTAAAGAATTCACATAACTTAGGTTAATTTGACAGGCCGGTTGGTCTAATGGTTAGAGAACCGGACTACTACACCGGAGGTCGTGGATTCGATTCGTACCCAGGTCAAACTTTTCTGTGATAAGCAGGAATGTTTGATCTGTGTGTCTGGGTGTGTAATAGAAATATCTATTTAAGTATGTATTTAAAAGTATATATATGTTTATCAGTTGTCTGATCACCTAGCACAAGCTAACGCTTAGTTTGGGGTCAGATGGCTATGTGTGAGTTGTCCAAAGCTATTTATTTATTTAATTTACAAATTTGTATCAAAATCTAATATTAAAAATAGAAAATCATAACAACAATCACTGATGAATAAAATAAATATCTAGGGGTAAGCCACACACGGCCATCTGATCCCAAACTAAGCATTAGCTTCTGCTATAGTGATCAGACTATGTGCTATAGAGATCTGATAAGTATTATACATATTTTTAAATACGTACTTATATAGAGATATTTTTTTATACCCAGACAGAAAAAACATTCCTGCTCATCACAGAAAAGTTTGTTTTGGGTGGAGATCGAATCTTCTCCAGCTTAGTAGTCAGGTTAACTAACCAGTAGACCAAGAGGCCAGTCAAAATAAAGTGGACTTATAAGTGAATTCAAAATAAATGTTTTATCTTCTCTCTTCTTCTCTTCGCTCTGTAATCTCTAATCTAAAATGTTACCAACGTCAACAGGAAAGCTTCAGCTTGCATTATACAGACTATCAACATAGATGATACAGGATCAAGTATTGTCCATGAATATACATATAATATAATATAATAAATATATTTGGACAACTCACACACGGCCATCTGACCCCAAACTAAGCGTTAGCTTGTGCTAGGTGATCAGATAACTGATAAACATACATACATATATACTTTTAAATACATACTTAAATAGATATTTCAATTACACACCCAGACACACAGAACAAACATTCGTGCTCATTACAGAAAAGTTTAACCTGGGTGGAAATCGAACCCACGACCACCGGTGTAGCAGTCAGGTTCACTAACCACTAGACCAACCGGCCTGTCTACAATAGCAATATAATAAATGATGTCGTTGTTCATGAATACCAATGTTAGTACATCTTTGTATTTCACACACAAAAGAGACAATTCAGGACGGAACTACACAGCCAAATTGTGCCTGTCAAATCACAAATAAAGTTGGGTGAAAACAAGTTGGCACAAACAGTTCGTGAAATATATTTCTCGCTTTGTAGTAACGTATAACAAAATAATATACTGTAATGTTAAACAAAACTAGGGTCTGCCCGTGACTCCGTCCACGTGGTGTTGATAAACAATAGCCTATGTCACGCCCCAGATCATCAACTATATCTACATAAAAACACGTCAAACCGACGCTCCGTTTCGACGTGAACACACACACATTTATAATATTAGTATGGAAGATAATGTACTGCAAGTACCGCTTACAAAATTATATTTTGGTTTCGACCACGGCCCACTGTTTAACAAGTGCTTTTCCTCCTCACTGAGGAGCTAGACCACGACAATCTTATATGAGGGCCATAAATTATATAAGGATATTGGTTGGCCACATTTTTGTGTCGTTATCGGAATGATCACAAAAAACGCCAAGTTGCCTCGTGTAAATTCGGTCTCTGTGGGCCGCACCGCAATGACATACGGGCCGCGGGCTGGCGACCCCTGGCATAGACATAAGTTTGCTAGGAAATAGCTCTCTCTAGGGGAAAGGTTTTTTCCATGCATTCTTGTAATTCGGATGGTTTCAACCCCAATGGCCCACTACTGAGCAAGTCTCTCCCCATACTGAGGAGGCCGAGAACATACTTCACCATTCATCATCACCACCATAATCCAATGCGGATTGGTGAAGCGGTTACTAATCAGCGGAATTTTCTACACTCCGAAAGGCCTCCGATGCCACTAACATTATCAACAGAAATCGACCTTAACGTGCCTTCTAAAGCAAGGAAGCCCATGGATTTTTGCCACTGGCGGTCACCCATCCTCTTACCGACCGCGCAGTCTGTTGCTTAACTTTTGCGGTTTCAATCGAAACAAGCCGGGCTATGAACACCTCGACTGTGTCATTTAATTACTCAATTATACTAAGTAACCTTTGCCTTGTAAAATCCAAACGTTGAAACCACGTAGAAAACCAAATTAAGTCGAGATTAAATAAATATATTTGGACAAATCACACACGGCCATCTGAACCGACACTAAGCGTTAGCTTGTACTATGGTGATCAGACAACTGATAAATGTACATTACATAGATTTTTAAATACATACTTTTATAAATAATTACACCCAGACACAGAAGAAACATTCCTGCTCATCACTAAAAAGTTTGACCTGGATGGGAATCGAACCCACAACCTTCGCTGTAGCAGTCAAGTTCACTAACCACTAGACTAACCGGCCTGTGACTGATATAAAAATGGCAATAATATCAATATTTCGAGTCAGTTATCATTAAAACTGAAAACAATTTTATTCGGCAATTAGTAAAACAAATCTCGCACATATTTTTACCTCAAAATTGTCCCAAACATTGTTTTATTTCAAGCATTGTATCGCTTTGTTCGTCCATTTTACTGTTAAATTTCGTTTCCCTCGCTTTGATATTTTTTTTAAATCTCGAATTCCGGCACGAGCCAATTTAATTGTCAGGTTTTCAGTTGACAAGGTTTTTATATGCTAGCACTGAAACTTGACTTCACTAAATGTGTTAAAAAAATGTATTCGAAGGTACGTATGACTTTTATTCTTTTATTTTTTATACATCGTTCCTTTAGTCCAATGACGTGTGTTATAATAGACAGACATCGCCGCGTTCCCGACTTGTATTGGTAAGATATCTAACGACGATTACTGGTAACGCACGCGCCTGGTAACGCACGCGCCTGGTAACGCACGCGCCTGGTAACGCACGCGCCTGGTAACGCATGCGCCTGGTAACACACGCGCCTTTAAAAGATTACAATATTACTGTTTTAAAACAAATTGTCAAAAAGCATTGTTGTAGCTTCTCTTTTTTCTGTAGGTTGGTAGTATTCGGTTTTTTTTTACTGACAGGCCGGTTGGCCTAGTGGTGGGTGACCCTGACTGCTACACTGAAGGTTGTGGGTTCGATTCCCACCCAGGTCAGTTTTTTTTGCCACGCACGAATGTTTGTTTTGTGTGTCTGCGTGTAAAATATCTATATAAGTAGGTATTTAACAATATATGTGTGTTTATCAGTTGTCTGATCAATATTGTACAAGCTAACGCTTAGTTTGGCATACGTAGTCGTGTATGAATTGTACCAAGATATGTTTTATATTAGACAAACTATTTATATTCATATTTTAACAGAATTTGTCAAAACGCATTTCAACAATAGTAGTTTTTGCAGTCGGATTTATTGTAGTCGGGTTTTTTGTTTTTTTAACTATATTACTCATTTGTAGATAAAGAATGAAAATAAAAGAAAGCGGTTCCATGTAAGAACATAAATAAAAAAACAAAATCATATTCTTCATTTACTCGTGTCCGAATTAAAAAACAGAAAAATAAAACACCCAACACAACATTTTTAATTTTTTTTAGATATGTCTGTTTAAATAAAATTCCGGGACTAAAGCAGCAGTGAAGCAACGATCGGGCGCCAGCAACTCGATTGTAATAAACCATCGGTGAACCTGAATGCATTACCGAGAATCGTTTTGATATCGATTATGTTACGATGTTAACGAACAGTATAAAAATAGACTTTTTTTCGCAATTTGCTGTGTCTTTACGCAAATTTTTACGTAAGTAACCATTAGGCGATTGAGTTTTTTTCTCTGACTTTTAACGACGTGTCTGCTCTTGCCTAACACGGCTTATTACATAAAAACGATATAAGCTATAAACCACAAAACTAAACAAAAATAACATAAAACAAAATGAAAAGGGCCTAACTAAATCAAATAACATAAAAATAAATAAAAAGAACATGAAACAAAACGAAAACAAGATAAAAGTAAATAAAAATAACATAAAGGTAAATTAAAAGAAAAGATCTCTAAAAAACAACAAAAAAAAAGAAAAAACACAGAACCTTATATTCTGGATTTATTCGTCGATACGGTTGTATAAATAAAATTTATCGGTATGTCTATTTAAATAAAATTCCGGGACTAAAGCAGCAGTGAAGCGTAATCATCTGAACCTGAATGCATTACCGAGAATCGTTTCGATGTCGATTATATTACGACGCTAACGAACAGACTCGATTGAAAGCGCATCGGCAAAAGACTAAAAACTTTTTTTCGCGATTTGCTGTTTCTTTTTATATTTTTTATATGATTTGCGATGAAAGCGTTTATAGCCCGGTTCGTTTCGATTATAAGCGATCAAAAAGTTAACAGCGGGCGCGGGCGGTATTAGGATACGTGACAGCCAGTGGAAGAAATTTCATGAGCGTTCGAGAACTTTATGGGGAACTCTCAGGTTAGCTGGTTTCCTTTCAATGCTTTCCATCACCGAAGTAAGTAATTACCAACTAGGTAATTGACAATTCCTTTATTCTTCAAACTTTTAAGGGTTTCTCAGAACAATATAGTTACAAATAAATACACAATAATAATAAGCATTTATTTATATTACTTTTCATACAATTCTACTACATACTAGAAATTGGCCTCGCTTTGCTTCTGAAAAACAGTTGTTGAGTGGTTTCAGTGTTGCTATACTAATTTTAACCTATTATCCCATGGGAACAAAGCCATATCCTGGGATATAACATATGCTATAACCATTCTCAGGTTCCAAACTACGACTATGCCAAGTTTCACCAAAATCTGTCTAGTGGTTTTTGCGTTAAGCTCCAACAGACACAAACTACGACTATGCCAAGTTTCATCAAAATCTGTCGAGTGGTTTTTGCGTGAAGCTCCAACAGACACAAACTACGACTATGCCAAGTTTCATCAAAATCTGTCGAGTGGTTTTGCGTGAAGTTCCAACAGACAGACAATAAATAAAAAAAATATGTTTTAGTCTATATGCATAATAAAGCCAGCCTGCATTAAAATTTTCAAAAAATACATACTATACAGAATAGACTCCGTTACAGTTTTATTATTAGTACAGATTACAATTATACTATTAATAATTTAAATCCATTATTAATATATTCAACAATTCAAAATAATTTTAACTATAATGTAAATTAATTTACGCCTAAACGCCTGAAATTAATATCAGCAATATACATTACGTCAGCAATTAAAAAATGATTAAAAAAACCGCAAGTGTCACGTCAAAGGTTGAGTTGGCTCCAAGCTAAATTTTACCGTTAAAAGTATCACAGATGAAAATTTGTAACATTTTCCCAGTTAAGGGTATTTGGTGTTATTTTGCACACTTTACGTCGCACCCTTTAATTAACCCCTGAGGGTGGTACGGCCTAAATCATAATTATTCGCACATAAATTCCCTTAAGCTCCGAGACGCTTTCTTTCCAGTCACCTTAAAACGCGACGTAACGTTTATTTGGTACATGTTATAAGCGCAATACGGGCACTCATACCCCCAAAATTAAATGATATTACAAATATGTTCTAATATAAAACAAAGAACGTTACAATTTAGCATAGTGCTTACATGTTCCTTGTTTGGTGTTGCAAAGTTAATCATAAAATTGAGGAAAGAAAATTAAATTAAAAATTATTTTACAAAATCACAATACAAACTAAATATTTACACGTATCATTCTATTTCTATGATTTCATTTCAGTAATAAAAATAGATATTTATTAATTAGAATAGCTGTGATAGCTTAGTGGTAAAAAATCGGCCTCTTACTCGGTTCCGGGTTCGAATGCCAGGGCACGCACTTCTAACTTTTCGGAGTTATGTGCGTTTTAAGCATTTAAATGTCACTCGCTATAACGGTGAAGGAAAACACCGTGACGAAACCTGCGTGCAGAGTTTGCAAATCTCAAAGGTGTGTGATGTCTGCCAAACCGCACTCGGCCAGCGTGGTGGGCTATGGCCTTAACCTTCTCATTCAGAGAAGAGACCCGTGCTCAATAGTGGACCGTGATGGGTTGAGATGATGAATAAGAATTGTCAAGATATTAAAAAAAATAACAAATATTGATAATGATAATCATTTGTTACTTGTACATCATTCTTCCAATTGATTCTGTTAGTTGGAATGCAATATCGATACATTTCAAATAGCATCCCTAATTAATACTTTACTAGTTTTATTCCGCGACTAATTCCGTGAGGAACCCCCCTCCCCTTCTTCACACCCGTCAACATCATTCAGTGCATGAACACAACATGTTTTTATGTCTTCGGTAAGGAATATTTTTTCTACAAATTTTTATGCCTTTTTTCAACCCCTTCAAGCCTTATTCCATGAAAAGAGGGAACCCATGTATATCCTCATATTGTATTCTACTGCTGTAGCAAGTTTCACGAAAATCGTTACAGTAATTTAGGCGTAAAAAAGTAACATACAGACGGATACTTTCGAAATTATAATATTAGTAAGGACAGTATAAATCGTACCCTTACCGTACTGGAATTTAGAATACTAACTGACTTAGAGACGGGGAGAAAAGGAGGAAAACTGGGTCCCAAGCTCCCAGCCGGAACACGATGAATGGTTTGGCGGCTGACTCAAGCAAGATGGTGATAGCCACATAGACTTCATAAAAAGATTATAATCCTTCCGCAAAACCCCATAACTGAGCAACTGGCTGCTATCGCCTTTTACGACACCCTGGTAGGCCGTCAGGAGATTAGGTTTGTATAATTTGCACCAACATGTCTACTGCTATCCTCCTGTTTGACTCACCCAAACTCTTTCGTTCTCCTCCTTTTCATTTCCTTAACTTCACGGCTAAGGCTCTCAAAGTCACTAATGGCTCATAAATCGCTCTTTAATATTCTTCTGTCCGCTAATAGGCAGACGCGTATAAATTGCACCAGAGAATCGGCCCCGAGGAATATTTCGCACTCAAGAAGGCTTGGAAAATGTACCACGAGCAAACAGCCGCCGTATTACATTAAATATTAATAAATTGCTTCGCGACCGCACTTCACTGCCCTATTCTGCTTTGTTATTTCTAAAATATGCCACGGAAATTGTAGTCAAACTACTTGTAACAATGTAGGTGTATTTTTATTTTCAGTATTTATTACACAAATATACGAAGTCTCGCCCGCAGCTTCTGCGTGGTAAGTTGATCCTACTTTTAGAGCAATTTTACGACAACTGGGACCGACGGATTTACGTGCCCTTTGAAGCACGGAAGTGTTCATGAATTTTTTACCACTAGCGGTCACCTATCCTCCCACCGACCGCGCCCGTAGATACTTAACTTTTAAGATAGGTTACAATCGAAACAAGCCGCTAGCCTATGCGTTGAGTACTCATATAATATATAATACATTAAGCATTGATATTATATATCTACACTAATATTATATAGATGAAAGATTTGATTGTTTGTTTGTTTGAACTGAATAGGCTCTGAAACTACTGGACCGATTAAAAAATCTTTTACCATTACAATCCTACCTTGTCCCTGATGAACATAGGCTATATTTAATACGAGAAAATGACGTTGGATTTCGACAATGTAACTCAACGTGTGAAAAAAGAAAAAAAATCCTTATATTGCGTACGCTGTGAAAACTATTAACAATATAGCAAAGTGATGTAGGTACTACAGTTTTATAGAGGACATCAATATCTACAAATAAGTCCGCGACATCAGATGTCTAACTGTTATAGCTTTATCACAATAACTACTTTTTTTCTGGTAACTGGTTCTTCCGAAGCTACGCGAGGGCTTTTAGTGTGTGTATAAATTAATTTGTATGTATAACCCTTCCTCGAGCATATATGTATGTGAAACACAATATGCAAATGACGAGTTGTGTCTACGAAGTTTCTGAGTTATTTACTATTCCTCTATAAATTGTTTAATGTCCTTGAAAGTCCCAGTACTCCTACTAATATAATAAATGTGATTTTGTGTGGATAGATGTTTGTTACGTCTTTACGCAAAAACTGCTTAACGGATTCGAATGAAATTTGGCACAGAGATAGATCAGTAATAACTAGGGGTTGCCAACCATAATATGTTATATAGTATAGTACAGTATTTCGGGACTCCATACTATATATTGTACATACTATATAATACATACTATATAAGAAATATATAGTAGGCAAAAATACTATATCTCAGTACAACATGTCAATGTTTATATTTTGCAACACTAATTGAAAAATACCCTGCAATTTTTTAACGCACCTTTCGTTTGACTGACATAATGTGCGTGTGCACGAAACAAAAAAATAAGTTTTTTTAAAAACAAATGAGTTAAAATAACTATTTTATTCTCTCTCTATAAAATACTGAATTTTTTTAAGCATACTGTATATTTTATGTTCTTTTTATAAAAACACTATGTTCAAACAAAAAAAGTTGACAACCCTAGTAATAACACTTTTTTTTATCAACATACTACGCGTGCTAAGCCGCGGACAGATGGATGGATGATGGAGCTGATACACTTATCTGCTCTCACTTAGAATGGATGGATGTTTGTTCTTTTACGCTAAAAGTACTGAGCGGATTTCAATGAAATTTGGCACAAAGATAGATTGTAGTCTGGAATAACACATAGGCTGTGCGGACACACTCGCGTGCGGAAATTTTAATGTAGTTTTTGTATCATTTCATTTGCTTAAATCTTATGGATTTGTCTTCTTTATACTTAAGTAATAAGTATTATGTTTATTGTATTATGGTTAAGAATCGGCGAAAGATACTCCACAGCACTTTTTGAAAAGATAAGAACAAAGGAATCACCCATAATGTTGGGAACCAAGAAAAATTTAGGTTCATTCTGTAAAGCCTCCAGTTAGAAAATATCGACTCATCAGCTCAACTAACAGGATCGGCAGCTGCCGAAGCCTAGCTAGGCTTTGCGGAAAGATTGATTGAAGATGAAAAAATGTGAGAAGCTACTAATATAAAGAGACAGATTTTTTTATTTCACCTCGCTTAAAACGAGATTTACAATATAATCAAAGCTTAAAATAAAACCTTACTAGGTTATTTACATTACAAAAAAAATAATACAAAATAAAAAAATAACGTTTTTTTTTAATTTTCCAAAACACGAGATTTAATTATAGGAATCCTAATACGAAGAAACACATCAAATTTCATAACTGTATTGTTAACTATTGGAAAGTTGCCTTCTCTGGAGCAAATCCTGAAAGTAGTGTCAGGTCACGTTTATCATAAAAATGTATTGACATCGGGACGGAAGGCTTATGCTAAGAGGAAGGGGGGTTAATTAAGCTTGCAAGATTTGTTATGAACAATAATATAAAACAGGGTCACAAAGACCTAATGGTTTTTTTTACTTTTACTATCCCACCTGGTGGGAGTGGTATTCAAATAATATTTGCATACCTACCATAACTAGTTTACAATAACGTGATAACACGTACTAAACTACATCATAATTATGAAAGCTTATATAATAACGATGATGTGTCCAGGGCCTTATAGTGCTGGTGAGTAGATATGTTTGTTGCAAAATTATGTACATTTAATTTAAAATAAGGAATATAACAAAATCCACCCGCGGCATTACCCGGGTTATATGTTATTAAAATATAACCTATATGTTAGTCTAGACTATAATCTATCCAAAATGCCAAATTTCATTCAGATAAGTTCAGTAATTTTCGTGTAAAGAAGTAACAAACATCCATCCATCCTAACAAACTTTCGCATCTATAATACAACTTTTCTCCCGTGGCTTTGCCCGTATGGGTCGTTGATAAAAAACGTGCCTATATGTCATTTCAGATTATAATCTATCTCTGTGCCAAATTCCATCCTCATTGTAGATTTTGCGTAACCAAAATCCATCCATCTACCTATCCATCCATCGTCACAAACTTTCACATTAATAATATTAGTAGGCTGCTTCATTCACCTTATTCTCACACCACATGAGTTCTATAGAAAATATTGAATAGCGAGAGTGTGAAATTCAATAGAGAAGCCTTCAGAGCTTTCTATCACCAAGTGTTATGCTCTGAAAGGGTTTCGAGTGATGATGAATGGCGTCTCGGTTTTAAAAGGACTTATATTACCTCTTGGAAGGTACTCTAGGATATTGTAATAAACAGCAATATATCTATACTAATATTATTGAGAGGAAATATTTGATTGTTTGTTTGAATTGAATAGGCTCCGAAACTACTGGACCGATTGATAAAAATCATTTACCATTGAATTGCTTTTAACATTTACTCAGGTCAGATTTTGTGTGGAGTACTGCTGCCATATATGGGCTGGTGCTGTCAAATGTCACCTGTCAGCATTGGTTTCAAAACAGAGGCGTGATAAGAGGCTTATTGCTGACCTTAATTTGGCTGAGACCAACCTCCCAAGCTTCGAGAACAGGCGCAGAGTTGACCAGCCTCTCGGTTTTCTACGGGATTTGGGCAATGTACAGGAATTGCATGATTTGATTCCCTCATCCCCATTCCGCCATCGAACGAGCCGACGCACGGCAGATGTCCACCCGTTCGTCGTAAACATCCCGCCTGTACGAACGACGCGCTTTGCCTCGTCTTTTATTATCCGTACCGCGAAGGATTGGAATAAGTTGCCCGCTTCGGTGTTCCCGTGCTATTATATATATGAGTGTGCAGCGTATTATCCATACTAATATTATAAATGTAAAAGTAACTCTGTCTTTTACCTTTACGCGTAAAGTGATGAACTCGAAACCAGGAATTGAATCCGGGACTTCTCATTTTACGGTCGAGGCCACAAGTGATGACTACCCAAGAACAAACATACATCTGATTCAAAGAATCAAGACAAAGCTGTCATTTAACAAAATACATCTTCGTATTATGTGTACGGAAAAATGAACCGTAATTACATGACAATTAGAAACATTATCCTAAAATGTAAACTCAAATTATTTTGCTTAGTGATTTATCTATGTTCCTCGGGTCACAACATGTGTTTTCATTGTTCCCATATTGTCTTACAACTTCACAATATTACACACACATACACAGATAATTATTGGGAACATTACATGCAATTTACGCCCTGTCGTAATTAGGGTACGCCCACGGCTTCGCTCGTGTGGTATGTTGATAAATAGCCTATGTATTAGTAGGTATAGACTATTTTCTATCTCTGTGCAAAATTTCATCCAGATCGGGTCAGTAGTTTTTGCGTGAAGGAGTAATAAACAAAGTTGTCTGGAAGAGACCAGTGCTTAGCGATAAAACCGCCTTTTGTACTTTATCTATACGTGTTTCTGTAGTGTTATCTTTTTCTTGATGTACAATAAAGATTTATCTATCTATTTAAACATCCATCCATCCCCATAAACTTTCACATTTGTAATACTAAGGTCCACCCACCATTTATAGCAACAACACACCGCTTCAAGACGGCTGACAGATTAAGAATGGAAAGAAGGAAGCCTGAAAGATGTCTTCGTCTCTGAAAGACGTTTCCTCCCGGAAAAGAGGAAAACCCAGTCAAACCCCCAGGAACTAATAATTTGGCAGCTAATTTTAGCAGGAGGGTAGGAACCAGCGAAACAGACTGTACAAAAAGATAATTCTTAAACCCTACCACCGAGCAGTTGACATCTGTCAGACACCTTGATCTTCCAGTATGGATTTGGGGCTGGTATTTCAAATACGATACAAAGTTTTTAGTTCGTAACCTCGACTTGAACACGGGACACTCCTGATACGGAGGCCTGGAGCATATTCACAAAGCTGCTCTAATGGCGATTGGTGCAGGAGTTAGTGGCCAAGTATCGGAACCGGTCACCGGTCCTACTGACCGCGCCCACAGTTAACTTTTTCGACCGTTTCGTCGAATCACCGGGTTACGAAAGCTTTACTGCAGGTTTACTCAATAACAATTTGATATCTTACAAAGATACCGTATCGATCAGACAGACGTCGCCTCATAAAACTGTTTACGACTTAAATCTCCAGAAACCTTATTTCTAGTTCGCCAGATATTATCTAGCTGTACTTGTATAACCATGAGTCGGAACGATTTCTTGAGTGAATTTAGTATTTTATGTAATTAAATTCTCTCATTTTATAAATGTGCACCCACTTTCCTGTCCAGGGGCATCCTTGGCTGCTACTACAATCGAATTCTATAAGAGAAAAAGTTGGGCGTTTCATTTAATTGAATTAATTGAATGTCTATTACATTTTTTTATTTACCACGTGATGGTAAGTGGCGATAAAGCCTTCAATGGTAAAACGCACTAATTTACAATCCTATTCACTCTTGACTTGAAGACATTTACATTGTAATCGAACGGGAACACGTGGACAACTTATTCTGGTCCTTAAAGAAACCAGGGGAACCTGTACAGTAACGCAATGTGGATAAAAAAGAAACCGGGGGAACCCGTACAATAACGCAATGTTGATAAAAAAGGAACCGGGGGAACCCGTACATTAACTCATGTTGTTAAAAAAGAAACCAGGGGAACCCGTACAATAACGCAATGTTGATAAAAAAGAAATGGGGGGAAACCCGTACGCTAACGCAATGTTGTTAAAAACGAAACCGGGGGAACCCGTACAATAACGCAATGCTGATAATAAAGAAACCGGGCAAACCCGTACAATAACGCAATGTTGATAAAAAAGAAACCGGGGGAGCCCGTACATTAATGCATATTGATTCAAAAGAAACCGGGGGAACCCGTACAATAAAGCAATATTGATAAAAAATAAACCGGGGGAATCCGTACAATAACGCAATGTTGATAAAAAAGAAACCGGGGGAACCTGTACAATAACGCAGTGTTGATAAAAAAGAAACCGGGGGAATCCGTACAATAATGCAATGTTGATAAAAACAAAACCGGGGGAATCCGTACGTTAACGCATGTTGTTAAAAAAGAAACCGGGGGAATCAGTACAATAAAGCAAAGTTGATAAAAAAGAAACTGACGTTACGAGATATTTATTCCTTACATTTATTCCATTCCATTACGCGCTCAGCATATAAAATCATAAACAGCATTATATAAAAATCCCGCCACAGAACCCGTACCAAGTCTAACGACCACAGTGTAACCAATTAAAGTAGTCCACCGGCTTTTGTATTATTGAGATAGGAATAATATATATTGCCTTATAGGGTAACTACGGCCCTTAGTTAGTAAATTTTATTTATTTATTTATTATTTATTGTATTTCCTAAGAATAAGGTTTACAAAGGGCAGACTTAATGCCTATTGACATTCTCCACCAGTCAATCCAGGGTGGTGAAAATATGAGGCAGGTGACAATACAAGGAGAAAAAAATATGTATGATTTTTTTTCTTAATTAAAAATGTGTGTATATAATTTGATTTAATTTAATTAACAGACATATATAAATGATATATCTAAGATGCGTTCAAAATAAATGTCAATGGAATATTACTTTCTGGTAAGGGACGCCTTAATTAAATAAAAAAGTGAGTTCTTTTATGTATCTGCCAAAAATAATTCTGAACCTTTCCAATTTTCCTTCGGACATGTTACACACACCTCATTATCAACCACTAGTTACTGTCATCGTTTCGCTTCTAAAGAACCAGTTACCGAAAAAAATAGTTATTGTGACATAACTGTAACAGCTAGACATATGATGTCGAAGACTTATTTAAAAATAATGATGTTCTCTACAATACTGTAGTACATCACTTTGTTCTATTTTCAATAGTTTATGCAGTGTACGTGATATAAAGTTTTTGTTTTAATGTTCAGCAATGTACTAACTCCCTTGTTTCTTTCTTCTCTTCTCGCGTTTATCTGCGCGCGTTTCTATTACTTCCTTCACTTTAGTATTATGATTGTCCATGAGCAGTGGCGATTACTTACCATCAGGTGACCCCTTTGCTCATTTGCCTGCTATAACACGTATTTAATTACTCGTACACAGTACCCAAAAATTACTAAAAACCCGGGAACATTTCCCCGCACACCCGGGAACGATTGACCTACCAAACATCTTCACTGGTATGGCGAAATAAGGGGGATTTCCGGCCGATTGGCTGTAAATGCCTATGTAGATGCCAATGCATACACAAAATATTGAATTTCCCCATAATAACGTCTTTATACACGAACAATACACGCTTCATGGATGCCGTCGAATGAACGGTTTTATTGGATGGCCGGCTGTAGGCTCGGCGTCGGTTTTCGATGATATATTGATCGGAACTTGGCTTTTAAAATACCTTTTGGGCTGAGGAGTGCTCGGTATGAGGATTCTGGACGCCTCATTTTATATTCTACCACTCAAAAAAGTTGCGTTACGCTTTTCAAATGTCAAATAATGAATTTTAACAGTATCCTTATGTTAGTTTCATTTACAAACCTTAACTAACCTACTACTGGGTTCGGGTCTCCACAATGTACAGGGTCATTGTTTACTACGCTGGTCATGTGAACTCTTATGAAGAACACTCAGGAGGCCAGGTTTCCTCACGCTTTTACCTGTACCGTAACAAGTTATAATTTCTGATACGTACATAACTCTGGAAAATTAAATAGCGCGCCTCAGGATTCCACCCAGGACCTTCTGTTCGAAAGATCAACGTTCAAACCATAAGGCTATCCCTGGGGATAGCTTACTACTAATAAATATGGCAAAATTAAAAACATATTATTAATATTTCTTTCCATAAATAACTATCGTAGACTCACAATTTTTACAGCATAGTGACTTGACGCACCATAGGCACGAGTCGCTACGCCAACAATTGGTCTGCTGCGTAACGTTTAGGGTGACCATTGTTTCAACCCATGGTTTTGATGGCTTACAGCTAAGGATTCCTTTTCATTCCGAGGAAGTCTAGAGCATACTTCACCACGCTGCACAAGTACGGATTGGTGGAGAGGGGACCAACCCAAATGTCAGATGTTTTCAAGCGACCCAAAGGCCAGCATGGCTTAACGAATGCTATCTAACGATAACAACTGACGGCTTTACGTGGTCTCCGAAGCACGGAAATGTACCATGGTTTTTTTACAACTAAGGTCATCCAAACTTCTAGCTTACAATCGAAACAACCCGCTGGGTTACATTTCGAATGTGTTTGATCCTGTAATAAAAATATAAGTCGACTGTATATTTATAATGTGTCAAAGAAATTGTGCTTTTATTGGGCTGGTGCTGCCAAATGTCACCTGTCAGCATTGGATTGGAGGCGTGATAAGAGGCTTATTAGTGCTGTGGATGGTTTAGTTCTTAATTGTAGATCAACACCTACGTGTAAAAATTTCAACTTTCAGGTTGTTCAAAATCTTTGCACTAGTGGCTCCCTGAAGCTGGGGTGTACGCAGCGGCCACACCCCTGACCACTTCAATCAGTGGGCTAAACCTAGTGGAGGGTGTTGTGATTACCCAACACAGTTTTTTCTTTACACTACTGACCCTCTGATATGTACACCAAATCATAGTCTTTAGTCTATTGTCAAAAATTTCCGCAGTCTATGGGTTTTTTTTGGTTAATTCACAAGCCAACCGTTGCCAGTTCATCTGACAAATATATCATGAGAATACATAATGTGTACAAACAAGAAGTTTTAAAATTTAAGTTGTATAACCAATAGACAGTCGGCGCCAGCCGAGAGCGGCAGCGAGCCAAATACAACCATGTCGCAGGGAAATGTTTTTTTCAGACTTTTGCCGAAAACATATAAATCTATATGTTATGCATATCATTACTAAATCTACATACATACGTATATCAAAAATCTATATATTAACATGCGAATCAAAAACTTTGTACTCCTTTCTACGGTTATTACGCAGACGGAGGATATGAAATTTGCACAGTTAAAGTTTCCATTAAGAAGGAGTGCAGAAAGCTACTATCCTACTATTATGATAAATGTGAGTTTTTGAGAATGGTTGAACAGATGTTTGTTACTTCTTCACGCAAAAACGACTAAACTTAGTGAAATTTAGCACAGAGAAAGATTAGTCTGAAATAACATATAGGCTACATAGAACTCGAGCGAAGCCCTGAGCGGAGACTAGTGTAATAATATTGCACACCAATATTATCAGAAATTGATAACTTGCTACGGTGAAGGAAAACATCGTGAGGAACCTGCACAAAGATTTCCCCACAAAGTTCTTGAAAGTTTGTAAACTTCATTAATCCGCCAGCGTGGTGGACTAAGCTTCACATTGTTAGCGGAACAAACCACGTTGCACAGTGAGTTGTAATAGAATTATCAAAATGTTACTTTTAACATCATTAAAGTTTGATCGCTTGGCCCTTGAGCTCGTATAATACTTATTCACAAGTACCAAATAAAACAATTAAAAGCCGCAAAGAATTAATGGGCCAATGAATCACCGTGGAGCCGTATTGGCTATTTATCTACCGTTAACTGTTAACCACTCGAAGCAATTTACACTAATAATAAAACTGTAACGGGGTCAATTCCGGACATAAGTATTTTTAGAAAATTTGATGCAGGGAAGGTTTGTTGACGATATAAACATTGTAGCTAATAGACGGGAAAATACAAACGCGTCTTGTCCAAGATATCGAAATGGCCAACCGTCTGTGCCGGTCACCTACCCTGTTTATAACATTAAATATACGATATTAATGTGCTGACATTATAGCAAAAAATGTAAAATAACCATACAATCTGTAGTAGGTAGGTACACTAGCCGCCTTACCATATACAGTGCCTGATAGTAAACATTAGCAAAATATTTGGAACGCGTGCGTCGGCTACAGAGACCAAAATATTTTTTTTGGATTTATTGGCTGTCTGTCTCTTCAAGCTTCACACAAAAACCACTGGACTGATTAAAACACACACAGACAAATAAGTAAAACTCAGCATAGTCGTAGCTTACAACCTGAAAAGGGTTATAGGATATGTTATATCCCAGGAAACGGCTTAGTTCCCACAGGATTAAAGATTAAAATTAGTATGGCAACTCCAAAATAAATAGACCAATTTAGATGAAATTTGGCAAGTTTATGGCTTATGTAAGAACATTGGATATAGGATACTTTTTATCCCAGAAAACTGCATTGTTCACGTGGGATAAAAGTTAAAGTTACTATGGCAAATCTGAAACCTCTGGACAACTCTTCTTCCGAAGTGAAGGGCAATATCTAGAAATTAAGGATGTGTGGAGTTAGTTAGATTTTAAATTTATCTGTTTCCTTTTTATGAATAGAAAATCTGTGTTTGTAAAAATCGATATATGTATGTTTATTTGCCTTTTATAAGCTACTAGAAAACGCGCTTCACTTCGATTACCCGAAAAAAGTAGTTATTGTAATATAACTGTAACAGCTAGACATATGATATCGCGGACTTATTTGTAGATATTGATGTCCTCTATAAAACTGTAGTACATCGCTTTACTCTATTGTCAACAATATCGGCAGGGGTTTTTTTTGTTAATTCACACGTTGGGTTACATTATAGAAGTTTTCGTAGGGACCCTTACGTTTTTGAAAGTATTTTACAAGCAAACAAAGCCATCTTTCCTTTATAATATGAATATAGATGAAATGATATAAGCCAGAGCACTATATACTATGTTTTACCAACTTTGCTCCCGAATTCTCTAGAAAACCTTTTGGTACATCATTATTATATTATACATATAATAATATATATATTAAACGAATGTTTATCTACCGGAAAGGATAAGTTGCGTCGGGTCCACTTCTATAATCAACATATATATACGTAAAATTCTCGTGTCACAATGTTAGTTACCACACTCCGAAACGGCTTGAAAAATTTTTATGAAATTTTATTTACATATCCAGTATGTCTGAGAATCCGATTCTATCTATTTTTTATACCCCTAAGTGATAAGGGTTGTCCACCCCTAACATTTTTTTTGACTTTTCGTCAATTGTTTTATTTTTTTATAAGCTGGCTAATTTGATTGATACTGTGATTAATACTTTAATACTTCTATCAACAGACCTTATTTTTGTGACTACAAATGACTATTTAATCATTATAAATAACCTAAAAATTATTTATATAACAAAACAACGTTTGCCAGGTCAGCTAGTAGAGTAAGGAGAATACCATCACATACCAGTGTTAAAAAGTCTACTACTTGGAAACCAACAAGGCTTAATGATACTCATTTAATTATAACTGTTTAGAAGAAGACTACGTGCCCTCTGAGGCACAGAAGGTCACCCATCCATCCATCCATCGTGCGCCCGCTTTTAACTTTGCCAATAATTTACAAACCGTCAGACCCTGAGGGTTCCAATATTCTGTTAACAAGAAGGATGAACCAATTAGTTACCAGCAATAATTTGTGGGGCTCAGTGTACAGTTGTTTAATAAAATTCGTTAATTGATTCAGGATTTGTCCGTGGAATCGTTTGTAACTACCTATCTATTTTAAGATGGTTTTTAAGATTTATTTCTCCGAATTTTTACATGGTACCATGTTTGCTGAGGTACTGTGGACACTGTTGAGAATTGAGAATTTTTGTAAGTACAAAGTTGGGTGTCTGAACCAAATGAAGTTACTCACCAATTAGCTTTATAGTAATTACGTGAAAAAATGTTCTTTACAAAACTGTAGTACATCACTTTGCTCTAATTAATAACCTCGCGTACGCGGTATACGGGACATTTTTTCACATATTGGGTTCGAAGTTTTCATACGGACCCCTAACGTTAATGAAAATCTTTATAGCCTATACTAAATATCTTTGGACAACGACACGGCCATCTAATCCCAAACTAAGCGTTAGCTTGTACTATGGTGATCAAATAACTGATAAACATACATATATACTTTTTAAATACATACTTAAATAGATATTTCTATTACACACCCAGACACAGAACAAACATTCCTGCTCATCA
>DWJZ01002548.1:0-19180 GCA_018249125.1 Asbolis capucinus
AGAAGTGTGTGCTGCAGTGTTTGTACCTGGGACCTCCCGTTCGAGAGACCAACGTTCAAGCCAGTAGGCTATCACTTCTTTTACTATTTTCACTATAGGAGGGATAAAATTGAGGATGGAAACTATTCCTCGTTTGGATATCCGGATATTTGTGGAACAAGGCTATTCTATATATTTTTTTAAAAATGATGACATGATTTTTGGTTTTTTGAGGAAAATATGCTGACTACTGATCTGGTATGAAAAATTCTTTTACCATTAGAATCGTACATTATTCCTGATAAACATAGGATACAAAATAATTTTATATATGTATATATGTATGTATGAAAACTACGATAATGAAATCCAATGTGTAAAAAAATAAAAAATCCTTCTATCGCGTAAGCTACAGAAATTATTGACAAAAGAGCAAAGTGATGTCCTACAGTTTTATAGAGGACATCAATATCTACAAAAAGTCAGCGATACCATATTTCTAACTATTACAGTTATATCACAATAACTACTTTTTCTGGTAACTGGTTCTTCCAAAGCGAAGCGAGGGAAGTTTTCAGTATTTTTAATTTCGAAAATTAATATGAAAGCATTGTAATTTCGTATTATTTTGTTCTCTCTGTTTCTAACAACATTCAGCTTTATTATAAAGTACATTTCATTTTAAATTTTCTCATTTCATTTCATAATGCGTATTGCATTCGTTTGAAATTGTTCGTTCAAATTGTTGTTTGTTTTAAAACAGAGAAACAATGGGTGTTCTTTGTTATTTTCATGTTTGTATATGTGTATCATATTATTGTAAATATTATGTTGACAGTCGGATTGGTCTAGTGGTTAGTGAACTTGACTGCTACACCGAAGGTCGTGGGTTTGAATACCACCCAGGTCAAACTTTTTTGGGACGAGCTGTTATGTTTGTTCGGTGTGTCTGGCTGAAAATATCTACATGTAAGTATGTATTTAAAAGTATATTTGTATGTGTACCAGTTGTCTGATCAGCATAGTACAAGCTAACGCTTAGTTTAGGGTTAGATGGCCGTGTGTGAGTTGTCCAAAAATATTATAATTATATAAGCATGTAGATTCGTTTTGTTTACCTTAGATAAGTTAGCGCTTGACTACGATCCCACCTGATGGTAAGTGGCGATGCACTCTTCGATGGTGCGAACTAACTTAGTAGAAGCCTGTTCATTCTTGACTTCGTTCGTAGGTTCGAGATAGGAGTACGGTAGGAGAATGATAGGAGATAGAGCACTGACGTCTTTAGCAACTTTGTTCAGAGTTCTCTGCAAAACGTCTTCGTACCAAAATGATATCCATTGGATGGTGGATGAGAAGATGCGTAGAAACGCGCGCCGGGTATTACTAGTGCATAAATATAATATGTTTGCACATAGATGAGGTTATTGTTAGTAAATGAATAACTCGAGTAGGGACTTGATATTGTAAAATTTGACTTTCGTTAAGTGAGCTTTTAGTTCCTATGACGAAATAAAAAGTTTCCATTTTCATTTTTCAGAAATATCACTTAGGTGGAGCGGCAAGTAACTACTACGGGGTGGAACGGCGCTAAATTGACTCTTTCGTATTGTTTGTATGGTGCTAATCGCACTATAACGACGCGTCATGTCTCAGCCACAGCTCCGCCTAAGTGGAGTTTGATCTTTATAATTACAGAGGTGTCGTTGCGGGTTCAATGATATTTTCGATCTCAAGAAAATGACAACATGCAATGTAATTCCCCGAACGATGCATAGATGTCGGTAGCAGTAGGTGTTGTTACCCTAACAAGTCGCGAGTTCCTTGGGGTTTTCCCATCGCAAAAAAAATCCCAACGCCTAAAAACGCCTTCACTTCAAAAAATGATTATCATTAGTATTTGATTGAAGCAATGTAAGTGTTATAGACCATATTACCTACATCTAACCTAATCTCATTAGTTGCCTAAGCGGGTCGTAGGCTTCGCCTGACAAAGGGCAACAACTTAAGGGCAATCTAGCGAATGAAGCAGGATTAGTAACTTGAGTACATGCAAATTGAGTTTCCGAGGGAATAGGATCGGTTTGGAGCTGGTCCCAGGATCGAAGGCGACCATGCGGATTATTAACTTGTTACTTGAGTATGTTGTTGCTTGGAACTGCTTTGTAGTGACCTTGAAATATCAGGTTTGATCGCTTTTGTGACAGACAAATGTTTTTTCTCAAGTTATTACTTGTCCTGCCCATGCTACTCACGTTATGCCAGGCCGTCTAGGGTACGACTTCGCTCTCTATTGTGACAAATACCTTTTCTTTTCAATGTTATTTCTGGGATTACGCGTATTATTTGTCCTGTTCATGCTACGCACGACATGCCATGCCACGTTCGATTCCCGTACAAAGGCGTTTATGTGAATGTGTGTTTGATATCGGGTTATGCATATTTTATATTTTGTCCATGCATTGTCGCATCATGTCACGCGAAGTCGCTCCACGTTCGATACTCATAGATGATTTGTTGTTCTCGGGATATGGACATTATTTGTCTTGCCCGTACCATGTACGATATGCTAAGCCGTGCCACTTAAAGTCCAATATCCGTAGATTGGCATTTATGCGAGATGTATTTTTAATTTTGTTCTCAGCATGCATAAGCATATAATTTATCTTCTCCATGCCATGCGCAATATTGGGAATAATAATTAAGGTGAGTTAATAAGCGTTTATTGTTCTATTTATTTTCGAAACTCATCAGTCTTGCAATTTTCAAAAACACTCAACAACTGTTAATGATTAATCAGATTATTTTACGTTCAAATTTATGTAAGGAATATTAATGACCGGTTCTTACATCTTATTCTTTGAAGTCCAAATTACTCTCGGCTCGGGACGAGTTAGTCGCAGCTGTTTCTAAATAACCTGAATAGAATCCTTTCAAAGGCTTTAACTGCTTCCTCATTTTTGCGTATCATACCCGGAATCTTGTATCTGATTCTTAGGTTATTGTTCAAATTGAAATAATTTATTTCGTATCAGAAACCGATCTATTTATATTAATATTATAAAGTTGAGGAGTTTATTAGATTGTTTGTTTACTGCTTATCCATGAAGTGATTTGAATTGAGTTTTTTTTGGATAGTCAATTTACTGAGGAAGGCTATAGGCCCACGCCCAATATGAGTTTAAAATTAATAAGAAATGTTACAAAAACGTGTTTTTTTTTCTTATTTGAGAGTTTACAACTTTATTAATTATGACAAGTACCAGCTTTCTAATAATAAAAGATTCATCAAAATCAGTAGGTGCACAAGTTTATAAGTTATGATGTAACGAAGATTAAAAAATCTGTCGGATTACTAAACTCTGCCATATCTAGAGTTGGTTAAAAAATATGATTTTTATAAAGTACTAGAATCTGCCCTTGCTTTATTAATGGCGGAATAAATGTTTCTTTCTTTCTTCTTTCCTTCTTCGCTTCGGAAGAACCAGTTACCACAAAAAGTGCCTATTGTGACATATCTGTAACAGCTACACATATGGTATGGTATTTTTTTCACACGTTGGGTTACATTGTTGAAATTTTCACGTGGATCCCTATTTTTTCTCGTATTCGATATCGCCGATATATACGTATGTTCTATATTCTAATGGTAAAAGATTTTTTTAAATAGGTCCAGTAGTTTCGGAGCATATTCAATTTAAACAAATAATCAAATCTTTCCTCTTTATAATATGTATTACTGTAGACAAGAAGTACCTGGCGCTCGTTACGCATGAACTCATGCGCTATGTATCTGATCGACATAATTTTGGTGCCTTTTTCAGAGAGTTCTGAACAAAGTGCTATAGATATCAGTGCCCCTACCATTTTAGAGTCTATAAAGGAGATACAAACAATGATTGATTCTTGTATGTATATATATTTAGAATGATTTTTATAAGCTTTTTCGTGACGATTTTCACCAACATTAGAAATCCTTTAAGCTTTGAAAAGAAAATCATATCTTACCGACTTCAAAAAAGGAGGAGTTACTTAATTCGATTTTTTTAGATCTTTTTACTGACTGGAACGATTTTGATGATTCCTTTTTTATTCCAAAATTCTGCATTCCGCATCATACCGTTTAATTTTAAGCGACATCTGATGGGCAGTTTGTAACAAACAAATCAATACTGATTTAGTTAATTAATTTTTTGATCGAAACCTGGTGCTGGTCACCTGGTCCCATTTGATTTTGAGCAACATCTGACGAGCGGTTTTGGAGTTATTCTTACTTTTGATAATTTTCGTTTTATTCTTTACCTCATAACTTTTTATTGGGTGTACCGATTTTAATAATTGTTTTTTTAATTCTAAAGGTATTACTTGTACCGGCGTAGGTTCATATAACTTTATCCGATATATAACTTTGTCAGGTGAGTGGTTTTTGAGTTATTAGCATTTATCTTGTTTTTCTTAATATTCCTTATCACTTTTACATTGAGTATTCCGATTTCTATAATTCTTTTTTTGTTCAAAAGCTAATACATACTTTCCGGATAATTGCATGTCATTTTGAGCGACACCTGACGGTTAGTATTTGAGTTATCGTTAATAATGCGTATTTAACTGGTTGCGATTACGTTGAAATTAATAGTTTCATTGTATTACTTGTCGCATGCTTTTGAAGTCAGTTTTTTTGTGATAATAATGATATCATCAAAGTTTAAGAACTATTTCACCATACACTAATCTGTTCCTTTGACCTTTACCAAATATACTCGTATTTGTTAACCAATTTGTGTATCGCGGTAAATTCCAATTAAGCGGGATATTGGGCATCAGTGAATTAATGTTTATTGATGGCAATCATAAATTAAATTTTGTTTGACAATGCGTTTAATATACAAGTTTGTGCTGCTGACTTTACCTATATCTATGTATATTAATAATAAAACTGTAACTGAGTGAATTCTGTTCGATGTAAAACATGAGGCGAAATGTGTCGTCCGTGCCGGAGGGATATCCACGGTTTATGTATGGGTTTCAACAAAGAAAATGAATAATCAATGATATACAGTTCTTGTCTGGTGGTCCGTTAACCCAGGTCCATGTAAATGATCTTATCAATTTGCTTGCAAAATTATTCGTTTTATTCAACGTCAGCATAATTTAACTTCATCCTCCGCCTGACGACTTGACAACTGACTCCTTGTCCAATGAATTGAAAGATGAGTTCAAAAAATGAGAAGTGTATTGAGAAAACATAAAAAAATACATACATTGAACGAATGAATAGTTAATGGAAGCGTTTATTCAGTTAAGCTGAAGTTTTAAGAATCTATTGATGATTTTATTTAAATTCTGTGTCTGTGTCTCCAAAGTCATATGTGACGGAAGCCTCTATCAAGAACATACCAGATGTTGCCTACTATAGAAATTTAATACAACGTACTGTCCGCATGAATACATTTATATACATCTTCGTTGATTTACCGACGAACTAGGAAAAAGTTTTAATAGTTAAACGTTCAATATAATTACACCCATTGTACCTAGTTGTTTGTAATAAATAATTTGTCTGCACATAACGGCGTTGTGGAACATGTTTATGTGTTGCCTGTTTGAAATGAACTAAACAAAACACCAGCCCACATATAATGTGAGCTGGTATGTGTCGAGCGTAAATTTTGTCGCTGACTCCACACCTAGTTGTATTATTGTTGTCTAAAAGACTCTTGACACGAAATTCTATGGAGGATTTGAGTAGTGAATATTTTACGAGGAAAGGATCGTTTGTTTGAAGAGAATATTCTCCGAAATTACAGGGCTGATTTGAAAAATTCTTTTATTATTAGAATCCTACATTATCCTTGATACACATAGGCTAAAAATATTTTTAAAAAATTTACGGGTCCGTATGAGAACTTCAATAATATCTAGTATTTTCTACAAGGGAGGCACTGGCTTCTAGTCGAACGCAGATCAGACAGACAAGGTAAAACGTATTTGAACAAACACATTCTCTGACCACTTTTATATTAATGCGTAGCTTTTGAATCATTTTGTAAACACTTCTGTCTTAAGATTTTTAGCAACTTCATGTTAATTGGGAATTTTAATAGTCTCAATTCATAAAAATTACTTGACAAGACACCTATTTCTTAGAGTGACGGCATTTGGTGAGGGATTTCTTTATTGTGCGTCGCAGCAAGACTACTCCATGCGTTTTTGAAAAGCATACTTTCGTTTTTTACCTAGAATAAGTTAATGCTTGACGTAAATCTCACCTGATGGTAAGTGGTGATGATGTCTAAGGTGTAAGAGACACTAACTTAGTAAATGCATATTCACTCTTCTCTCGAAGACTCCCATCCTACTGTCCTAAGCTCAGATATCTTCTCATAACATGATAAGGTCTAGGCCATAGTCCACCAAGCTGTACCACTGGCCAAGTGCAGATTGGTAGACTTCACTAATTTTGGAAAACTCTCTGGAGTGAAGTTTTCATCGGGATAATTTCCTTCACCGAAGCAAGTGATTTTTAACTTGTAACACACATAACTTTTAAAATTAGAGGTGCACGCAGGATTCGAAACCAGGACCTCTCGTTCGAGAGAACAACGTTCAAGCCACTAGGCTATCACTGCTATAAGAAGGGGCTTATCCGTATCAAATCATTTGAGATAAGTATTGGTTCTTAGGATAGTGACAAATATTTACTTGTTGTCTATGTTACTGACGTCATACTTGGACTTATCCGGTAGTTCAGTGGCGACCAACAGGCGGCCATGACCAGGCCATGACCAGCACGAACTGAAGGATCGGCGATAAAGACTTTTCTTTGCTAGAAAGAAATCTCCAGCTCTGCATTGTTTATAAAATAAAATTATATTGTATATATAAAAAAATATATAATTGTGTAGTTTTTTAAAAGACGTGCTAAGGAGTTGCTTTCATCGTTTCTTCTCCTCAATAAAGAGCCTTTCCGAAACGGCGGTATATTAAAAATTTTGACGATCGTAACCAATACCTTTGCGAAAAAGTGAAATTGGACAGGCCGGTTGGTCTAGTGGTTAGTGAAATTGACTACACCAAAGTTCGTGGGTTTGATTCCCACCCAGGTTAAAGTTTTCTATGATGAGCAGAAATGTGTGTTTTGTGTGTCTGGGTGTAAATATCTATATAAGTATGTATTAAAAATAATATTCATCAGTTGTCTGATCACCATAGTAACGCTTAGTTTGGGTTCAAATCGCCGTGTGTGAAATGTCCAAAGATATTTGTGATATGTGTGACTTTAAATTATCTATGTGCTAAATTTCTTACTGATCTGTTTAGAAGTTTTTGCGTGGAGGAAAAACGTCCATCAACCATCCATCTAACCTCATAAATTTTCCCATTTATAATATGGCATTTTAACACTAACCGTAACTATTATTTTTACCGAAGTTTTAATTAAACCAGGTTTCAGAACTTTCAGCAATAGCAGTTGAGGTCGAGTTGATCCAAGCCTGTAAATGTACAATGCGGTTGAGGTATACCTCCCTGAAGTTTCAAAGGATTTAAATCGATGTCATATTACTATACAATCATTGTCTTTGTGATACATTTCCCGTTGAGTCCAGAACAAAACAAGAACTTTGACTAGATAAGAGAGTACCTTGAGGTAATGCCGATTTCAAACCACCCAAAACAAAACTCAATGCAAAAAAATATTGGGGTTAAGTTACGAGATTTGAAATTCTAGGTCTTGTATATAGCTTAATACTAAATCAACAACATGCGCCTCTGCGCCAGTTATAATAATGTCATGTTTTTTGTGGGACTCATACTCTACTGAGCATAACCATTGTTGGTCATAAGCAAAGCTAGCTTATCACGCTCCTGCTTGAGTCGGACGCTAAATCTACCTACTGTGATCTGGCTGGAAGCTTCAAGTTGACTATTATTATAACAATAAGTGTAATTTTTCTTTGGCTAACAATGCATCAGCCATGTTTTTCATGCATACGACGTTCATGTGTGACGATGACCAAGTACTTAAATGTGACTCAACTATGTACTTATAGGCAGTGACCTACTAACAAGGACTGTGCCCGCTAATCTCTAAACACTCGGGCCACCGTAGAGCCATTAGTGCGTCGGGCCGGATGGTCTCAGTCTCACACCTATTGACGCTTCCTCCTGACCACGTCTGCGCTCCTGGTACCTTGGATGGCTCACCGACACTACTCTGATAAGGGCTACATTAATCATCCTCAATTTTTATAATTATAATAATAAGATAGAACTCTTAGTCTAGTGGTTAGTGAACCTGACTGCTACACCGAAGGTCGTGGGTTCGAATTCTACCCAGGTCAAACTTTTCTGTGACGAGCAGGAATGTTTATTCTGTGTGTCCGAGTGTAATATCTATATAAGTATGTATTTAAAAATATATGTACATATATGTTTATCAGTTGTCTGATCATTGTAGTACAAGTTAATGCTTAGATTGGGTTCAGCCGTTGGACTTGTCCAAAGATATTTACTTAACTCCAACCCATTCATTGCTTACACACTGAACCCAGGTCTTGACGTACTCATACTGAAGAGGCCTGGAGCATACTCAACCACGGTGCTCCAATACGAAACTAGTGTTATATCTAATATTCTCTTTATTGACCAGTACAATTCAATCCATTAAAAGTTGAGCTTGCGTTTAGTCTCAGAACTAGGTTTAGAGAATACTCCACCATGCTGGCCCATTGCGGATTGAGACTTAAACTTAGGTAATGTCTATAGGCTTCAAGCATACTGGTGGTCCCGTTCGATTACAATGAAAATGTCTTTAAGTCAAGAGTGAATAGCTTCTACTAAGTTAGTGGGTCTACCATCAAAGACTTCATCGCCACTTACCATCAGGTGGGATCGTAGTCAAGCGGTAACTTATCTTAGATAAAGGGTTTATAATAGTTTTTTTTTAAATATATATTGTGTTATTAATTTCATATTCGATGTAAGGATTTTTTATTGACAAATTTTGAGTTTCGTTAGCTGAGCTTTTTAGTTCTTAAGACGAAATAAATGCTTTTCATTTTATGAAAAAAATAACAAACAGTGATAGCTTAACGGTTTGTTTGGTCTCTCGAACGGGAGGTCCCAGGTTCAAAGCCTGCACGCACTTCTAATCAAAAAGTTGTGTGCGTATTACAAGTTAATTAAAACTTGTTTCGGTAAAGGAGAACATCGTGAGGAAACCTGTGTGCCGGGGAGTCAAAGGTGTGCGAAGTCTGCCAATCCGCACCTGGCCAGCATGGTGGAACCTTAACAAGCAAGTGAAGCCTTCACCTTCTCATTCAGAGAAGAGACTCGTGATTAAAAGAGAGCCGTGATGGGTTGAGATGATGAGAGTTTTCAATAAACTTCTCAAAGGTGCGTGAAGTCTCCTAATCTGCACTTGGCCAGCGTGGTGGACTATGGCCAGTAAACTGTCACATTGTGAGGGAAACTCGAAACCACTGGGACAATACAATAGTGTACTTCAAATACAGCTTCTAATTTGATATGTCTATTTTATTTACAGTTTTATTTCGGACAAAGTTCGTGAACGAATTCCCTTTTTTTTTATATCGTAACAGCACCCAACGCCAAAACTGTATTATTGTTTTTTTAAGCTTTCAGTTTTATATTTTTTACAGCGAGCGTAATGAAGAAGCAAAGAGAGCTAAAAGCTTTTTAAAATGGGTTCCGTTGGAGCTTTTATTTTTTTATCCGAATTAAAAAAAGGGGTTTTTAATGCGAGTGTATTTTTATGTGTTTTTCAGGATAGCTTTTTACAGGGTGTATCGAGTTTTATGATTTTTTTCTAATCAAAATTCATGTGATTTATTTTAAGCGACATCTAACGAGTACTTTATAAGTTATCTGTCATAATGTATATTGTATTTACATATAATGGTGTATTAAATTTAGTCGATTATAGTATCGAGTTTGATTCAGAGTACATATTTATGTGACAGATAAATATATATTCTCCGGTCATGGATGTTAATTCTATTATCCATACGACGCAGATTTTTTTAGCATTAGCTGTCAACAACTTCGACAATCATACTAAACAACCACCATACATAACAATGAAGAAACTTAGTTCTTCAAAACAACTCACAAACAAGTACTTAATTGCCAATTAGTTTAATTAGAAACTTAAGTAACTGATTGATGTACAAAATTGAAGTGAACAGAGCAAAATTGTTCTTTATAAGATTGTAACTTATACCTTCAAAAGTGATTCCTGGAATATTATGTTGCTTTATTCTTGTGTATCATTTCTAAAATAAATAATAGGTATTTAACTATTCCCATTCTCGACGGGAAACAAGAGTCCTGATTAGGTTACTCACTGGGCATTGCTTTCAACAAACACCTATACACATTTTTTTTCTGTTGTCGAGGGGGAAATCTTCAAAAGGTGCGTGGCACTTTGGGAGAAGTACCAGGGTATGGGGGAATTTTACATACAATTTAACGTTAGGAAAGACATAAGCTATTATTATCCCCGAAATATAATTCACGAAACATAATTTTATCTGGTAATCCAATTGGATTTTTGTGGCGAAATTTAAGGCGGATAAGAGGTTGAATGTGTTTATCAGATTTAGGCAAGGCTTTTTCCAAATAGTAACGAGGGCTTACTCCTGTTGGTGGCTCATCATTGAGCAGGGGTTTCCCTAGGCCTAGAGCATACTCCACTATACTGCTGCAATACAAAGAAGGGGTTAGCCAACCGGAAGTTTTTGTGCCGCTCTAAGGCCTCCCACTTAACGAAACGATTGCTTTCTAACGATATAAAACGTTACCGAAGGCTTTACGTGTCCTCAAAAGCACGGAAACGTTTAAGATTTTTTTGCCACTGCGGTCACCCATCCTTTTACCGACCGCGCCCGCTGGTGCTTAACTTTTACGATCGGTTTCAATCGACACAAACGCCACATGATGGCAATTACAAGTAATTAATGTTTACTTATTGAAACTATAAATTTTATTTACGAGTATATTTATGTTCTGAATTTATTACGTAACTCTAAAAATACTCAATGATACTCTGGACTAAAAGTGTTGTCAAACTTTTTGTTAAGCAAAAGTATCTCAACACAAAAGACAGCTTTTTGCAAACTTTCAATGTACAATGTTATATAACTAACAGGCAATTTTTGGGGCATTGAACTGTTTTGTTAATCTCTACTAATGTTATAAATGCGAAAGTAACTGTGTATGTATGTTATCTTTTCAAGCTTAAACTAATGAACCGATTTTGATGAGACATAGTACAGAGGTAGAATAGATGTCGAGGAATGACATAGGCTAAAAAAAATTAAATAAATATCTTTGGACAACTCACACACGGCCATTTGAACCCAAACTAAGCCTTAGCTTGTGCTATAGTGATCAGAAAACTGATAAACATACATATTTACTTTTTAAATACATACTTAAATATATTTATTACTTCTTTTTATTTTCTTTTTGTGAAAAAAAGGTTATAAGGGGATGAAATAGCGGGTGAAAGTTCTTGTCGAAGATATAAGCATGACATTTTGTATTCACGTACCAGAGGTGATGTTGGCTGTGCCCTCACAGCCATGAACGGGAAAAGAGAGTATCTGTAACGTGGATGTAGTCGCGGGCAAAAACTCCCTATACAAGTGGATGACTTCAGCCGATCAATGGCCCAGTACGTAGCACATCTCCTGGACACTAAGAATGCGCAGGCCTGCTCCAGTGCGGGTTGGTGACCAACACAAGTTTTTATGTTGTCTTAAGGCCTCCGATTTGACTTAACAAATAGCAACAGGAACCGACGGCTTTACGTGCCTTCCGCAGCACGAGAGTTCTCGTAATTTTGCACAGTCAGCCATCGCCCTACTGACCGCAGTCGCTGTCGCTTCATAAGCTTATTGTAAAGAGTTTTTTTAATATATGTCATTGGCTCCCAATCCACACTTGGCCAGCGTGGTGGACTATGGCCCGAAGCCCACACATTATGAGAGCCCGAGCCCAGTAGTGGGATAGTTTTGTGTTGTAATGATGATTATTTTCTTGTAGCATTTTAGCCAAACACACAAGGACCATGTTTAGCTAATTTACTAGGTTCCGCCCGCGGCTTCACCTGATTGCTATGTTGATAAAATGTAAGGTTACTCCAGACGTAATCTATCGATTTGCCAAATTTCATTCAGATTCGTTCAGTAGTTTTAGCGTGAAAGCAATTTCTAATAACAATAAAATTGATCTATTTCATCTATTGAAGTTACTCTGTGTCAAATGTCTATGACGTCTAGAGTTCGATGAACTTTCGTTGAAGATAAAAGAATAAAGTAGATCTCATTCACTACTATATTGGAAAGTACTAATTTTTCTACTATTTTTGTTTGTCTGTGGTTACGTGAGCATTAGTGATGCTTGTCTCTTATTGTAACACACTTTAATGTATCAATAGTGGTTTAACTGTTATAGAGAAATCTAGAAATTGCTCTTGTTCACTTGGAAGAATATAGAATGGAAGCTATCAAATAAACCTTCTCGTTGTAACTACTAGAAGCCGTTGCGCCGTTTCGGAAGAGCCGGTTACCATAAAAAATAGTTATTGTGACATAATTATAAGAGTTAGACGTACGGTATCGCGAACTTATTTGTAGATATTGATGTCCTTTATAAAACTGCAGTACATCAGTTTGCTCTATTGTCAATAATTTCTGCAGCGTACGCGATATAAAGATTTTTTTGGTAATTTTTTCACGCGTTGGGTTACATTATCGAAATTTTGACGCGGTTCCCTATTTTTTATTGTATTAAATATAGCCTATGTTCATCAGGGATAATGTAGGAATCTAAAGGTAAAAGAAATTTTGAAATTGGTTCAGTAGTTTCGGAGCCTATTCAATTCAAACAAACAAACAATCGAATCTTTCCTCTTTATAATATTAGTGTAGACTATCATGCACAGTTGTGTTCAAAGTGGTTCAGTGGTTTCAGAGTTGCCATACAAATTTTAACCTATTATCCCACGGGAAAGAAGCAGTTTTCTGGGATAAAAGTATCCTTTACACAAGTCCTTATATAAGCCACAAACATGCTAAATTTCATCTAAATTAGTCCATTGGATTCGGAGTTGCCATACTAATTTTAACTTGTTATCCTGTGGGAGTAAAGCTATTTCCTGGTATAAAACCTATCCTATAACCATTCTCAGGCTTCGAACTGTGTTTACGCCACGAATCATCTAAATCTGTCCAGTAGTTTTTGCGTGAAGCTTGAACAGACAGACAGAAAATAGATCCAAAAGAATCGTTTTGGTCTTTATATCGATAACAAAACCTCCATGCATCAAAATTAAATAAAAATGAAAAGAATTGATTCTGTTACAGTTCTATTATTAAATAAAATTAAAATTTATTTAGTTTATAGTTTTAGTATACATTTAATGTTTATCTTTTAACGAAAGGGCCTAGGGTAATTTCCTGAGCGCATCGCTGATTTTTAAAGTTATATGCGTAGTCTGGGTGGGCCGCTAGAATTTTTTTAAAACGCGTGATAGTTAAAAAAAAGTTATTTGTTATTACTATCTCTGTGCCCAATTTCATTCGGATCCGTTAAGTGGTTTTGCGTGAAGAAGTAACAAATTCAAATATTTGTTACAGTTAAATGTTTATTCTCGGGTCATATGTGTTATTTGTGTTGCCCATGCCACCCACAGGGGCGCCGGTATGAGTAAGCAATTATTTATAACGGTTCTTTGGATGGGATAATTTCCATCCCGGAAAGCGGGTCTATTCCCACGGGATAACAATTGGTATTTAGGATACGGAAAATCTCCAAGGTTTAGTAATTATGAGTAGTCAAGTCTCATAATATTCTGCAGCAATTGCAATTACTGGTTGGTAACCCGAGGTAACCGTCGGGAATATTACAAATTATTCCCTTCTTTTTATATATATTTTGTATATGTTTTGTTATATATCTTTATGTGTTGTAATTGTATATGCTTCAATTTATATTTTACCTTTTACTGGTTAAAATTATATTTTTTTTTTTCTTGTTTTGTCATGCTAAATTATATTCAGTTAAGTGATTATGTTTTGAAATATTTTTTTTATTAAGATTACGCAAAGTTATACCGGGCCGCGGAGTTTTTACACTCATATGTATGTATATGACTCACTCAGGACGGGAATATTTTATACAGAACGCTTAATATTTGAATCTTAATACTCATTTGGCTATTTAATATTAGTAACTTATTTGTTTCGGAAAATATGTGTTGAAAATTTGAAAACGCTTTTTTATTCGACCTCTTTTTCTTACAAATTGTGCAATGTGGAAAAATCGTTTTTATATTCTGGGATAATATAAAACTTTTGTCATTCCTAATATTTTATTGCGTATTGGCGTAGAAATTTAGAAATCGATCCAATTTTTATTGCGATCGTATGATCGTATGTGAGTTGTCCTGATATATTTATTTAAAAAAATATATTGCTTGATTGTAAGAAACTGTTCGTAACATTTGAAGTAGAAATAGGCTAGATTTGCGTATTTCACACGGAAAAACGAAAATCCTTGTTTATATATATATTTTCTCTCCATGTTTGCACCACACAATTTTTTTTCCTTTCATTCAATTATATTGTATTATGTAATCATATCTAAACAAAGCCTTTTCTAGCCTAAGCCTAGCCTTAAAAAAACAAATAAAATTCTCTTAATTTGCTATCACACTTTTTTAAATTATTATTATTAAAAACAAATCAACTCACCTGCCTTTTCCTTATAAGTTTCATCTACCGCTTTCAATGACTCAGCAAAAAACTGACTCAACTTTTCTTTTTCAATTAAATTCGGCAACTTGACGTGCAACTCATGCCCTTGGAGAAACTTGGCCATTTTGTATAATGGAGAATCTCCCATCGATCTTCCTTCATCATCCAGGCTGTTTGAAACTGGAACGCCAACTAGTTTTACACCTTCTGCCAAATCCAGGTCTCCATCTAATAAAGATGCGATAGCATTCGTGACTAGGGTCAATAAAATGATTTTTTTCCGATACATTTTGCGTCAGTGTCGATCGCGCAATGGGCAAGAAAGGGAGATATAAACCTCTTTTATAGATAACACTTTCAAAAAAATGAACACTTCGATTCGAACGATTCCTTCGTTGTGGAGTAAAAAATGTCGAGCGATTCCACTACTTAGATTGGAGATAACTTTTACGCTCTGTTTGGATTTTATGCCGTTTTAATTGTATGTGTGTGGTTATCAAGTTTTCTCTAAATATGATCTGCGTGACATTGTCACTTGTAATTTACTACAAAAGCGGTCATTTCTATACCCTGGTCAAATGAGGAAACGGAAAACGTTCGAGTTTTAAAATTTCCAAGGCTCTGTCTTATCTATATAATGAATATCTAATATTTGTGACATGTGAAGGAAAAACTCTGTATTCATTTCTATGAAAATTACGCCGACGCACAGAGTACTATGAAATTTGGCACAGTTGAAATTTCCGCGTAAAAGGAGTTCATTCAGATCATTTTATACAAAAATACATTGGAAATACATTCAATAATTAATTAAGACCCGCACACTGACGGTTGACAATTTCAATAATAAATTTACGTATCTTGATACCTACGTTACACAAGATGGCGGTCGATTACGTGACTGCGAACTGTCATCTGCTTATAAATTCCCGCCTAAACGCGTTGACATGCATGATACATAAATTTTACGAATAATTATTTATCATAAACTAATATCATTTGAAAGTTTTTTACATATGAATAGTACTAATTAGTGTTTCGATCAGGAAGCTAAAGTAAAACACGCTCACCAATCGATTAAATTTTAAATTACCAAACGTATTGCGTGCCATCCGACGCGACTCTCAGTACTTCAATTATTAACTTTCTGTGACTCTAGTTACGTAATCAGTAATATTTAATTTTACTATACGTAGTCGGAATTTTTCGATCGCTAATAAAATAACCACATACACAGTTTTATACAAAAATTGCAATCAAAACGGTCACCAATTCTAACCTTAAAGTCATCACTTAAATATGTATTCGTAATTAAAATAGTGACATCTCAAATAGCGTATTATATATTTGTCATCGGTTGTCATCGGGAGAGTTTATTACATACATATATATACATACATATATATACATACATATATATATACATACATACATACATATATACATAATAAAAAAAGTAATAGTAATACGAATACTTATCGGAAATATGAAACTCAATCCGCTTTTTACAATTTTAAAGTAGCATGAGGCATGTTCACTGACAGCTGTCAAACACGTGTACGATTATGCATCTAGTTCTTTTATTAGTGATAAAATCCGAAACTGAAAGACTAAATCAAATGTTGTCAAAAAGATACTTGGTAAACCATGTTAAACTCGACCGTATCGCCATCTAGTGTAAAATTTTGAAACGAAACCTGAAAACTTAAAACCTGAATAAAATATTATACATATGTATTTCAAATAAACAACTGCAGAATACGGAATTACTAGCTAAATTTCAATATTTTTTAAATGAAACGAATCGAATTTCTTGACCAAAAACACCAAACTTCGATCTCTGACTGTATTTGAAGGAGTGATTTATAGAATTCCATTACTTAGTGACTCAGCAAGAGCGTCATAAATTTATCGCCAGTTACAATGTAAGTTTAATTTTGATTTCTACCCACGATTACATAAATACTATTGTCTGCTTGCGGCTTCGCTTGCATGGTAGGTAAGTTTATTAAAAGTAACCTATGTATTAATCTAGACTGTAAACTATCTGTGTGCCAAATTTCATCCAAATCGGTTCAGTAGTTTTTGCGTGAAGGAATAACAAACATCCATCCATACAATAATCCTCACAAACGTTCACATTTATAACATTAGTAATATATTCAGTATCTACTAAAGTTAAGTCGTAACGTTGAGAAGTTACATTGGTTTTAGTTGCAGAATCTCCCTCAAGACCACGACATTGAACTAAGCAATAAAACTAGAACAATGGTCTTACTTGTCGTTAGCGCCGACAGCGCTGGATACGACATCGAACATGATGGTTTTAGAATACAGTTTAATAGACACTTTATGCTTTATACGAGCTAATCTTTTATTATATAAATACTGGACCCGGCCACGGTTTCGCCGTTAGTATGTTGATAATAAGTAATCTATGTGTCATTCCAGACTGTACTCTATCTATGTATGTGCCAAATTTCATCACGTTCAGTAGTTTTGGTGCAATGTAACAACATCCATATATGGATCGTCACAAACTTTCGCATTTATAATATTTGTAGGATTATAAGCTAATAAACTGACGTTTTAGTACTGCCATCTGCTGTCAAATTTTGGAATTATATCGACTACGATCACCTAACTAAATAGTCTTTTTTATCATTAAAAAAACTAACTTGAAATTAGTTCGACAAGTAAAAAATTGTCACTACGGCTTTCATTTAATAAAAGCGTTCAAGTGGCCGGTTCAGTTAAAAAATAATGCTGTGTTAGTTTAAATCCTAGATTATTTATAGGATTTCATGTAGGAAGCCTACTTTTCTATTAATAACAATAATTATTAACTTAAAAAAAAATTGCAGAGATAGGTTTCTTTATACAAAGAACGTGGTCCTCGAATCACTAAGTTTGTATTCTTTATAAAGCCGATGACCGATAAAAGACATTGACAATCAAAACTTTAAGCTGTATGTTAGAATTCCTTTAGAATTTTTTTTTTATTTTTTTTTTATTTTGTTAATAATTTATAACTTATGTAGGGTGTACTATAAAAATTTTGCAAAACAGTACTCGTAAAATACAAAGTGAATTATAAAATTTTGACGTTCGTTAAATCAGCTATTGGTTCTTAAGACAAAACAGTCTTCGTTTCATTTGAGTACGTTCATAAGCCTGGTCGTATCCAGTAAAATTAAATCTTTGATATAGATAGTGAAATAAGTGTTGAGTTGAGAGCTATGCGCCGCAAGCAACTAAATTAAATATTTGCTTTTATTACCATCAGTAATGAAAGAGTAGGACGGATGTTGGAAAACTAGAAGGGCACAGTTTGTTTTGAATTCGCCACTGTTAAACCGCTTCGAAACTTTAGGGTTCCACTACACACCATAATTAAATGCCGGATATCAAAATGCCTATTAACCCTTTTAATAATAATATTACTTATCAGAAATTGCCCTTGCTATGCTTTCGAAAAGGCAATTACCAGAAAAAGTAGTTATGGTTACATAACTGTGACATATAGTGTCGCAGATTTATTTTTAGATATTGATGTCATCTATAAAAGTCTTGTAGCTCTATCTTCAATAAATTCTGCAGCGTACGCAGTATAAGGTTTTTTTTTTGTATTTTTTTCACACAATGAGTTACATTATCATAGTGTTCATAACTTAAAAATATTATTCAGCTATGTTCACCAGGCATAATATAGGATGGTTAAAAAACTTTCAATTCGGCCTAGTAGTTTTGGAGCCTATTCTTCTGAAACAAACAAACAAAACTTTCTTCTTTATAATATTAGTAAAGACTATTAATTAGAAACTTTTTCAATAAGGACTATAACCCAAAATAATCAATCTGTTTGTCTGTGCACTTGATCACGCAAATCTCGAAAACAACTAATCCAATTTCAATGCGGTTTTAACTAATAAAAACGGTTTAAGTATTGGAATGGATGGAAATAACATTTAATGTATTTTCTATTTATGGCAGAAAGGCTATTTATAATTATTGCTTACTCTTACGGGAAGAACGTCTGTCGGGTCAGCTAGCTCTGTAATATAAATTAAAGCAAAATGATTAAAAAATATATTTTTTATCGAAATTATCGCACTGATACAGAAACCATTGGCGTGCGGTCCGATTCGTTCTTAGCCGATTTGTTGTTAAGCTTATACGTTTGTTTTGAATATTTCTTTCTATAAATTCACCATGAATTTCTTTTATTGAAATGTTTGATTTACTAGTGACTGGACTCTTTCACTTTGGGAAATATAAAATACTAGGTTTTACCCGCGAAAGTGTCTGCGTGGTACCCCCCCCCCCCCCTTCTTTTTCACTCCACCCACACTCAACCATATCTAGTGCAAACTTTTATGCTTACCTTCGATAGTAAAATACTTCCATACAGACTTTCA
>DWJZ01002549.1:0-19178 GCA_018249125.1 Asbolis capucinus
CTGGGTGGGAATCGAACCCACGACCTCCGGTGTAGTAGTCAGGTTCACTAACCACTAGACCAACCGGCCTGTCTGATTTTAAACTTTACCATGACACTGTTTAAAATATGCATGCATTTCACTACTTACTGTTTGTTTTTAATTTTTTTGCAATCATACTAACAATGTGCACTTAACATTGGGCATGTGGTATATCACGAAAAGGTTGATGTTAGCTGGAAACAACTAATAATCACGAAGTATCAGTCAGTTGAAACTTGTGAAGCAAATAGAAAAGTTGTGCATACAAAGTACAATCGTAGTATACAAAATGTGATTGCTACAACGGGGTAAAGTCATCAAACATTATTTTTTATCAAACTCCTCGTTACTTACACATTTTTTACACAAGTAACTAATTGTTACAAGTAAAAATATAGTCTTTATTACTAACTTTCGAGAATGTTCCAAAACATACGAGAACTCATATAGTCAGTATAGTATTTTGGTCACGCTTGATATACATATATGTATTCTAGAATATATCAAAAAATTGTAAAAAGGTTCATTTAGTATTCTTTTTGCAATTGATGAGTCGTACTGAGCAGTAACATTATTTGATTAAAATAAACATTTTGCACATTGGTGGACTTTTATACGTAGCTCCGTTGATAAATATTTGAATAAACTGGAAATCTGATTTAGGTTTACATTTAGTACGACCAAGGAATACTGTAACTTAGGCAAAGTAAGAAAAAAATTGCGAGTCCTTATCGAGCTAAATCGCGCATTTTAAAGACAAATCATTCTTCGCCAATAAGTTCCTTTACGTACGTCCGCCATTTTTCGAAACCTAATTTTGACACTCATGTGTTCAAGAGACACGAATTGTACTTCGTCGCAAGTACCATTACGACACTGACAGCACCTGAATTAGGACCTCGGTCCTACTAGCATAATTAGTAGTTGTACTCCACTACTGCAGCACACTCCAATACTGCTCCAATATTGCATACCTACAGATTTAATTGAAATTTCAATTAATCATCTATTTTGTCAATTTTTTAATCTATTTCCCATGTGCTTAACGTGTTAAAAATGTACTAAAGTTGATGGGGGAAAGTAAAAACGGCGTCTTATGATCATTACGCATCGTCGGATTCAGAAGAATCAGGAAGATAGGTGAAATATATTATAATTATTACAATATTAACAAAATTAGTAACGTTTTATGGGATACCGGTCGTATATCAATATATTTCGTGGCTATGCTTTGGCCAACGGCATGTCATTAGTAATATATATGAATGCATATATTATTATTATATAAGCATCCCTAAGCTAGTCTGATGGTCAAAAGAGGGTATTACGAATTCATACAGCATGTTTCGTGCAATATATAGCTGCAATTACAGTGCAGGCCATTATAATAGTATAAACATTTGAAATTGAAACATAGGCTGTTTCAAGCAAGAGCCGATATGCTCCGATATATTGTAACTTACGACTTCCAAGAACCAACTCCGGCGACGACACTCGAAAATGATGAATCTCCATAGCTCACTCCGGTATTGTTATTGGTGGTCGTTGAAGCAGGGGACGAACAATAAATATACTTTGGAAACATTAGGCCTGTGAATGTTTCCAACGTATATTTACCGTTAGATAGTTACATTGAAAAAGAAACTCGTCAAAGAAACCAATGAGACAATACCTAATTACCAGAGAATTGAAAACTTTTACAAGCGACTGTCATGAATCCAGAAATTAAGGCTACCATTTCAAAAATTACAATTACCACAGAAATATATATTTATACCTAATAAACGTTCAACAAAATAGGAAATGTTATTTAAGGAAAAGCGTTCGGAGGCAATAAAAGCCTTCAAAGCTGTCTAAAAATAAGGATCTCTGATTAAAAAATATACCCCTGACGGCTTTCTAATACATCAAAAGTGTCGACTCATTTTTGGAGATTCGGAAAGGGTTTCGCTCGATTCACTGAGGGAAGCAAGAGAGGGCAGGAGGGGCGAGGACATCCACAGGACAACGTTCCGTAGAGCTGCGATGCTTAACCATAACCACGGGCATAACCCGTACGAAAAAAGCACCTAGTCCAAGCGCGACACTGCCATACAGCTACCCCGCAGATCGTTAGCTCTTTTATTTAGTACATACATCATTACAGCAGGATAATTACCTAGTAATGAAAGTTTTGAAGTGACTGGCGGACCATCGCCAGTAATAAAATAATTTTGTCACACAGAGATGTCAAAGAATTTAACGATAAACTACCAGGGGTGGACCTGCTCCTGAGTACTCGACAAAAACGGAAAAAAATATCTCTATTTGTTTTGAAATTACAAAACAATAATTAAAGTCATCGTAAATGTACCACCCTTATATTTCTGATATCGGCAACCTAAGTAGCCGTGCTATCCAACACAGTCCTCAGAAATTCCAAAATGCATGTAGTTTTTGCACAAAAAAAAACGATCAAAATTATCAAATAGTAAGTGTGAGAAGTGGATGTCTGGCAACGAGCAACAACCATGAACGCACCATGAAGGTCTTTCGGACGGTGCACTAAAGAATTTACTAAACCGTTTGAGCACACCAAAAGATCTGCCATGTTTTCTGGTAATTCCAGTCCATAATGGCTGCAGTTTAGACAGGCATATAAGATGTCAACCGAGATATGTAGTTTCAGTGAAAAAGACAACATATGACGCTTATGTGTTAACAAGGAGCGGTCAAACTAAACAGTGCGGGTGTTGACTTCACTGCAATGACGACATTGGAAATACAATTTAGCAACTCTGGGATTATTTTATCGCATATTCTCTTAAACACAAAACAGGTACAATCAAGGTCGAATGAATATTACGAAGAAATCGAGCCGTTTTCCATTAAAATAAAGAACTTCGTTGCAGCAGTCAACGCCGTGGTGCGTAACGAATATGTACAAAGGGATGCAATAAGTCTCGATGGTGCTCGTATCAAAGTAGGCAGATCATTACCACTCACCAGCAGCTGTAGGTCACGTCCGTAAAATGATGGCTTTGTAAAGTCCTGAACCAACGATAACAAAGGTAAAAAAACGTACGTCCAGTATCAGCATATTAGATATTCGGACGAACGTACACAAAGCCAAGCTGCGACGAAAACTTCTGATGCGGAGCGACATTCCAGTTCAGAGTAAAAGTGATAAGTTCATTATTGTCATATATCAAAGCATACATTACTAGATTTTGAGCGTTTTAAAAAGGCCTATAAGAAATGATATATCGTTAATATGTTAACCGTAATCTGTTACAAGTGTCTTTTGGCACGGCACAGCCGTAAGACCTGTCCGGCTGCCGCATGCGATAAAGACGGCTGCGAGTAGTCTCACTATCGACTTCTGCACTAATCACCTAATATTACAGGAGGCATCGTGTGTAGCGGTTGAACGTTAACTGTCGTCTCAGTCAGAGGATTGATCTCACGTCAATAATTATTTTATTTACTTATAGGTTATTGACATACTCAAACTGGGATTACAATGGGCGGACTTAATTTCCCAATGGCATTTTTCGCATTTAAAGTTGTGTTTGAAGTTGAATAAGAAAAATAACAAACCTAAGTATATGTTCCTATGCACAGCTTATCATGGGCGCTGTTTATAAGAACATTAACGTTAATTATACACTTCTCAGCTTTTAATCTGTTACATATAACTTGAAGATTTGTTATGGATCGAATTAAAGAAAGAAAACCTTAGATTCATCAGTAGAATACCGCAACAATGTCCAACTATATATAGTATATATGCACTTAGGGTGGTTGTCCGCCAAACCATCTCAGGCACATCAATAGTTAGACGACAGTGTAAAACTCGTTCCCGGTGACGGAAAGAAGATCGTTTGTTCGTTCCGCCGCATCCGAAAAGGTGCTTTCTTTTGTTTTAACCATTGATATTTTATTCTATAGATATGATACCTTCATATATAAATTTTTTACAGTTTGATTCGCTTTGATGTTGTCATCTTTCACAAAATCATTATTTCTATACCTCTAATATGATTTCAAGACAATGGTTTCGAAATACAAAGCGAATCATTGCATATAACAAACAACCTTTTTTCACCAGTTGAAAAGTTGAAAAATAATTTAATGTTTAATACATTTATTATATATGTTACAGTAAAATTGCTGAAACAACTTGGGTACTATATTATTGCGTATGTATAGTGTACCCTGTGCTATGGGAATAACCAAATGGTTGATTTTGGAAATCTCAAAAAATTAAAACATTCACATCGAACACTATTTCTGCATCACTCTATAGAGTCGTACTTGATGAATAGAATCAAATAAAATTAGCATACAAATATAGATTACTCTTGCCATTTTTATGATAATTAAGTTTAGATATGAAAAATTAATAACCGAACAAACATGACATATCTCGGATTATAACCCTATGGTTGCAGATGTTCTACTTGGCATTGGATACTAAACGACGGACCAGTATAGTCAATATACGGACGAAAATTAGAAATTAAACATGGTTGATAAAAATTATTTGTTCCTGTTTATTCTGCTACTGACAAAAACTGAATAAACATATGAAAACTAAGCCATTTTGGCTGTAGCGTGATTATTGTTGCATATATCAACACATTTTAAAGTGGCTAACAGTTTTGATTTGCATAAAAATTTACAGGCGACCAAGTGACGCCTTTATGTAGCAGAGTTGGGCTAAATTTATTCGAATGACAAATAAAGAATGAATATTTTTTTCTATAGTATTTCGTGAATAATAAATATTGTAGTTTATTCAAAAGGAAGTTATTCAACTGACGAATAATTATTTTTATTCGTTATTTAATTAAGGATAAAAATAAAACAAAAGAATAATATTTTTCAAATCAAACATTTATTCGTATAATTGTTGAGAATTGACAGTTGTGATTATTTCTGCATAATATTTGTTTTCATCATTGCTCTTTCTTCAAACATGTTGTCAGACAGTCTACTTGACTTAGGTAAGTTTATCATGGTGGCATAACAAAAAAACGCGTTTTACGGATGCAAATGTCGGCAATGGTGTGTTGTATTTTTTAAAAATTGTTTTTATTACCTAAAACATTGGAAGAACGGTCTTCTTCAGAAAAAGATTGTGAGATAATGACATCAGCTCTGGTTTTTGGTGATTGCTTTTGTAAATCAGCTTCACTTCCAGAGTTTAATTCAAAGTCAAAAAATGAGTTTTCTTAGTCAACGTCGTCTTTACACAGTCTTGATTCACCGATAGATTCACAATATTTTCATTAGAATTGATTAAATTAGACTGTGAATTGTCCGAGTTAAAAGTATCTATATGATTACACCCACTTTTAGAATCCAAAAATACTAAAAAATAATTATACTAATTAAAAGGGCGATGCGCACAAACATGCGTCAACAAACTCCAAATGGCCAAATCTAGAAAAAACTGCCTTAACAATTTTTCTTTCAACGCAATAAAACAAAGGAACCGCAATACACGTGTCTATAAATATTGGTAATGTGATGTACGTAAGGTGTAAAATAATTAAAAATAACCAATAGTCACGAATAAATTATTCGCGAATAATTTGATTGCGAATAAAATTTTATTCGAATAATGATTCAGATAAAAATTTATTCGAATAACCCAACACTGCACATATGTAGTGCTTCAAGTGACATCCATACAACGGAACACATCAGTGATATACGGTGTCTTCTCTAGTACGTTAGTACATACGATCGCTATGAAAAGACGTTAATTGCTTGTTGTCGGTGACGGTGCGGCGGACATGTTCATGTGTTTTGCTGGCATATCAGCCCGTCAATCTCTCGAGCCCCTTCTAATGGTAATGCCGATCTAGCTGAAACTTCGATGGCTCGGATGACGGCACTCGGATGACGGACGTGCAGTGGACGAGCCACGCAGTAAATGTATGTACGCTACTTCGGAGCCGTCATCTCCCATCCGTTGATGTGACGGAGACGGATGCGGTGGACAAACAGCCTCATTCTACCTATCCAGTGGTTAAATGGGACTAATCTTTCAAAGCAAATATTCCTTTTATAATCATTTCGCACAGATATCGCTGGCCATAAATCATTTTTTACCATTTACTTCTTTTAAGACTGGAAGTTTCGACTACATTTATTACAGATACTTGCCAAAACGGGCTGAGATACATTATGTAATGAGGTAAGCGTTAACGTTAAAAGGAAATCATTCCAGTTACATTTTCACCATTAACTATTTACGACTTATAGCGATATTTCTTTTTCTTTTATTATAAAATGACATTACTACACCGGTAAACTACTGTAACTACATAACGCAAGAAATTCAGCAATGGTGCAAAAAGCGACTTATTTTTACATATATCACTGTCTCTTTATACATTTCCAGAGTAAAGGTAACAAAAAAGCCGATGGCATCACATTTAAGTAATTTAAAAAAAAATTGACAAAACTTAAATTAGCAAAACAAAAAACTATTATGTATATCCTAAAATTACTGCTGTCGAAGTCGAATTTTTAGAAGCACCATCTTTTAGAATTCTTATTTCAACTCTTCCTCCACGCACGATACTGACACGTGAATTAAAATAGATATTATTTGAGTAGAGAAGTATATTAAATATGTGTGTAAGCGGTACTCAATATTACAGTTGCTTGGAACTACGCAAAATACTATTAACAAACTTTTACAAACTAACAGTTAGAAACCGGACCCTGACACTCCCAGAAAAGCCAAGGTATGGCCAATGACATTCAAATCCTAATAAATGTCAATAAATTATATTGTGTACGGCCAAATTGTGTCAATTTGTTGCCAGCTATCTGAAAAAGTGATAAACATTAAATTTTCACTACTACACCAACGATAACCAATAGCGTAAGCTAATGGAATATACATATATATTTATATGTATATTTTTAATTTGAGTAGGTACATACAAAATAACTACATATTTAGATAAGGGTACTAGTTATATGATCAAACAATGGTAAGAAAAACAAATGCAAGGTATCATAATAACATTTGGTGAATATGGCCACAGATACATGTGAAAACAGCAATACGAACTTTTATTAAATAAAATCTTCGACTTAAACAGTAATAATTGATTGAATACGCAATCAAAACCTTAAAAAAATACATAATACCAAGAAATATTCTACAAAGTTTTTAAAATGAGTAATCAGAAATTTCGAGGTGGTGTTTACAAATTTCAACTTTTACACCATTTCCACTATAAAACTTTTCCAGTAGCGCCGCCATAACGTGATATGGCGCCTAAAACCAGTTTTCTGGTATCTTTTTTGGAACTCGTTGGTGTATTATACGCTAACGTATTTATTACAACAATACATATTTATTTATATTATGTTCTTAATGTTTTATAGAGGGCTTATTTCTTCATTTATGTCACTCCTTCTAGATATAATCTAACTTATCTAAATACTTTCTGTGTATCCGAAAAAAAATTCCATTAGTATTCAGAGTAACGACGAACATGTCACGGAATGATACGGGTGACAATATAGCATAATACATTTTTAAGGCCGTAAAATTATGTGGGGTGAACGGAGACGTCAAGAAATACATAACTAAAAATTATAAATCACTGTCATTTTTAGTTATTGTATTTCTAGAAGCTGTTTTGTCTACGTTCACTCGATCAATACACACAATTACAATGAATCTCCCATTGTAAACTTTATAAAGGAAAATAAACTCATTTTAAAACATTACATAAAGCGAAATTTTTGTAGTGCGAAATTAATAGCAAATCACAAAAAAAAACAAACACATTCAATCAGTAAAAAAACAATTTAATGAAGAATATGAACAAATGTGATAAATGGAGGTGAAACAAAATTACATAGATAGATGAAGATGGTAACATACATACATTGCGGGGATAGATACCTAGAATTTTTCTAAGTATTTTCCAGGTAAATACAGAAAATAAAGAAAAAAAAATTAAAAATGGAAATAACCCAAACAGAAAGGAGAAATAAGATGAGCTAAAAATTGGACCATATGAGGCTAAAAAAAATTTTAATACGATACACAGGATAAGATAATGGACACAGAAATACCGTATCAAATGTTTGTCTTGTTATAAAACTTGTACCTGTTCTTAAATCAAAAAGAAATTAATAACAATGTAAAAATTATCTCCCAGGGTAGGGGAGATATAAAGAAAAATAAAACGGTTCTCAATTGACAATGGCAATTGGAAAAAAAAACTGTTTAAAAGCTAGTATGATGTTATTATTATTTTTTTTAAATTTATTATATGATTGTAATTTTAATGTCGTTTCTATATTTGTTCCAGGTAAGTTTGATTGTAAATAATAATTAAATCGATATTTGTTCCAGAATCGCACTGAGTCTCATTCAAAATAAAACAGCATTTGATTATGTATCTACATTCAAATAAAACATTTTATAGATAATGTTTTTTTTATACCATGTACAATATTAAAAATTGTTTCTCGTTCCATGACCAATTACTTCGAAATACCATAATTGTAAATGTACCACGTGGGTTACACAAACATTAGTCTTCAGATACATCTGTATATTATTTTTCCAGTATTTAGTCTAAGATCTTTTCAACAAAAGAAGACAGGGAAAAAATATATGATATCCACTCTACTGTTAGTACCTACACGAATCTACGCCTTTATACGGTGTACAAAATGTACCTTTTCTCGAAAGTCCACGGAGTGATAAATCAAAGAATTTGCGTCTTTTGTTGATGTAACAAATCGTTGTTGAAAGCCCGTGAACTGTTTAATCAATTAATTCGAGGCTCTTTACGAAGTAAAAAATATACCTTTTATCAAAATTGCGGCCAACATACCTACGTAGTAAACGGAAACAAAGCAAAAAAAAATTAAAATATTCTGTATCAGATTTATCCAGAAATTAAATGAATCATTAGCATCTGTACTATTGTTCAGAAGAACATTAATCTATAACGTTCATAACTATGTATTGCATCGTAAATCATAATGAGTATTCAATTATGACTGCTTTAAAAATATGTAAAATAGCAAAAAAAAAATTATTGTCAACATCTACCTTAGGTATTCATAATAATTTTTGTTTTAAAATAAATTTGAAAAATAATATTCACTTGAAATTAATTTGCTTTTTCAGAATTTAATCCCCATCATAACCCCAAATTTATCCCGATTTATGTTTTTCTATATTATAGCAGTACCACCTGACAATGAAAACATCACCTTATTATTAAAACATTCAATCGACGCTCAATAATACATTAAACGCTTTTTTACATCAAAATTGTTTTAAAAAAAAGTGCATGCAACTTTTTGTTGTACCTATTTATTATCAGTAAGTTTATAGTCGTTTTTTATTAGCACCCATGGGCATTAGCAGCACCAGGGGCATCACCAATGCGTTGCTGGATGGACCACCAGCGATGGACTCGCTTCTTGAAGGTCATAGCTATAACGGAACACCGATGCACGGAGTTCGTTTCATAATTTAGAAGTACGCGGTGGAAAATGCCGTGAAGATCGAACCGTAGACGGACGTGACGGCGGTACCTAATTTTGCATCGGTATGTGACGAAAATTCACTGCAGGTAATAAATGGAACAGTTCTTCAGAACATTCCTCGTTTTACAGACGGTAGAAGACGCATAGAAAGCCCACATCTCTCCGAAAGTCTAGCGAGTCTAAACCGTCTGTAAGCAGGCAAATCTTCGTTTCAACGTTTTATATTTCTACCTTTATTTGTAAAAATCAAAGTATACGTAAAGATTTTGATACAATTTTTTTATAAACTTATGTCAATAATGAATCTAATTTGCAACAAGGCGAAACCAATGGGCGGAATCAACAAGAGATAAAAAGAAATATTTTGTTTTCTTGTTTCCTGTTTTCATAATTTTTAATTTTATTTTAAAATAGTGCTATACGCGAAAAAACCATGTTTTTTGGTCGCAAGTTCTCGTATTCATAATAAAACTAAATATATTTATATTTTTTACCTGAAACACAGTGCTAAACTAATTCGGGAATCAGAGACTTCATATTACATTAAAATCATTACATTTCAATATAAATTCTCTCATTAGTTACATCACGTAGATTTTAGTTTACAAATAATTTACAAATGTCATCAAAAAGTTAATCGTTATATGTCACGTGATGGCTTCAATATAGTATAATGGGTTGCGACGCTTGCGGGTACGATGTTATTAAATGTAAGAAAAAAGTGAGCACATAAATAATACAAAGTTTTCGATGCTTCGATTTTATTTGGAGATAATAGTTAATAAGCGGCTTTTGAGTGTGATACCTGGCCACAATATGAACATATACTACGGCGTCTACGCGTATTTTGATTAAGCCGTCTTTTCCAAAACTCGTGGCGTGCAGTACCCCGACCAACGAAAAATTCAATCACAAAGATGACATTTGTAGGTTTATTTTAGTACTACCAGATAACTTTCCGGTCAACAGCGTTTTGGAAAGGAGACAACTTTCCGGGGAACAGCTTTTTGGAAGCCAATCTTAATTGGAGATGCTAATAAGTAGGTATATTATGGATGTATTTCATGAATATTACGTTAATGGAAGTAACTGATTACTCTTAAGAATATGCGATTTTTATAATTAGACTAATTCTAACTGGCCAAAGACCGAGAAACCCTTCCAGGGGCATCCTATCTCCGTTATTGGCTTGATTCCATTACAGTAATGTATATGTACAAATAACATCAATAACAATAATATCGCTCTGCCATAGTTATCCCACGTTCTTACGTCCACGAAGAGTCGACAAATCACAACCACACAAGTAGCTACGTACGGAACACATTCACGTGACTAGAAGAAAAACTAAAATATTTTCATCGTAATTAATTTAATACGCATTTCCTACATCTAAAATTGGTCTTGCAGAGTTCCGGCTGAGTTATTTATATCATCATCGATATGAAATCCCGGCTAACTATTGCCAACCACAATTGTGATTATTCATTCATACACAACAGAATTTTAAATGTTTAAAGTTGCACGTATGAGCCGATAGTGGGAGAATACTTCTTCAACACGATAAGTGACAACATTTCAACAGAAAACATTTTTTTTATTTTACATTTTCCTGGCTTTTAATATGCATTTTTGGAGAAAACGTGTGATTATGTCACGATAACAGCCGAATGTCATCGACGCCTATGATTGTACGTTATTAAAATAAACATTAAAAAACAATCAATGTCACAAATAAGTCTAAATTTAAAGGACAATCAGATTGTAATTTTGTGGTTATATAAAAACCACAAATGCTGTTGCCGTATGCGTCATCGGGCTTTTAGTGGTATTCAGAATTTAAATTCAGAGCAAAAAATAAGAATGAAAACTTTGAAATTTGGAAAAACCAAAATACACAAATATCATTATTTTACGTCTACGGTTACTTAAGGCAGAAATTCACTTGTTATTCCTCGTCTTAAAAGTTGTCAAATATTGTGTCTCTTTTCCTAAATCATGGAAACCAAATCAAAAACTTATTTTTGATCATAATTCTGCAGCAGATAAATAGTTATGTTTACAAAACCTGATATTTTGTAAGGAAACATATTCCAATAACGGTCCTTGTCTAACCTGTTAAGGATTAACGCCGTAGTATTCTCACTATACGAATTTTGGACAATAATTTTTTAGTGGGATTTCAGTGTTTTGGCTTAAAATGACAGGAGTATTATTGGAACATGACATATGTCATAGCATCCTCGTTTTATAACCATTAAACACATTATGCAACCTATTTTATTATATTTATGTTATAATAAACGACCTCACGACACTTATCAATTGCAAGTGTATAACAGTGTTTGCACTGTATTACAAATAGAAGACACGTATGTTCATAACAGTGTGATAAAACCCAGGCCTCACATCAACAAAAAAACGTCAAGACTTGGAAGGAGGGCAGCTTGATAGTGTTAAGACGGTTGTTACGACATTTGCACTAAAATGTAACGTTAATAACAAGGTGCATATAGAACGATGAGGGAACCGCCGCCAGCCACAGTGATTACGGTCGCCGACGATTTACTTCAGGAATCACTGCACTCCAACACAAAGCACGTATTTAACACGCACTAAACACAATTTGTCACTTCACTTTTTCACTGTTCCCGTCAAATTTCCCACTGCAATCCAAATATTTCACTGCAATCCATTAGGGATTCTCGCAGGCTCACTGTAATGGCGGCGGCGGCGGCACCGATATTGTGCGAGGACTAATGACGGACATGCTTCAACTAGTTACTATTTGGGAATTCCAATTAACACAGCATAACAAGCAGAAAGCACATTTTAATGTGGGCAGTTTAAGTAGTCGATTAAAATGGCACGTATAAGTTTTAGAGTACCCACACAATACGATGAGCGACTAGTACCGTCATTAGGGTACGTCGCAGCGGTATAAAACTATCTGCATGTATTATAATATTTCCATAATGTTATACGATACACTCATTTCCAATATAAACATCGACATAAAATAGGATTACAACTAAATTGAGACAGAACTGAAAAAAATACATTATCAATTATTAAATATAGTAAAATACATTAACGATTGCATATTATTTAACATTACACATACAATTTAACATCCTGTGTGTTGGACTTAGACGCGAATTACATATTTTTCATCATTTATAATATACACATGTAGACAAAATTATGTAAATAGGATATAATTATCTTATCAAATGCAGACTATATAGAAACAAATTATTACATATTATGCATTTATTTTAAGACTACAAGAGTACGTTAATATAACATCTATGCAAAAGCATGTTTAATTAATAATTCGGAAATAACTAAAAGTAGTTCGTTTTAAAATTTAAATTAGTAATATTATAGTAATGTTACAGTAATATAGTATCTATATGTACATTTATAATACTTGCAGATAGCAATAGTAGCAGAACAAAAATATTACTCACGAGAGATGGTAGCGCGAAGCGGTGACGGGAGCGGGCGCGGAGTTCACGGAGGATGAAGAACCCGAGTACCCCGAGCCGGCAGGAGACGAGCCGGCCGAGGGCGCACCCGCGGCCGATGGTATCGCAGTCGGCTCGTAATACTCAGTGGTGAGGGTTCGCTCGTCCAGCACGTGCTCCACGTTATGTGCCTTCGATGCAGACTTGATGTCCATGAAAGCAACTGTGGCACAAACGCCAGTGGTCGTGCTCCCACTCGCACCGGTACTAGCGTTTTCCATGCGACCCAATAACTTGACATTCTGGACTCGGCCATATCTGAAACAACACATGTGTATAACAAATGTTTATTGTGGCCAAAAAAAAATTGTGTTCAAAATTCATCTGTTTATTCCTTCAGGTCTCGTAATCTATCACTGTTTTAAAGGTATTTCTACTGAGGCTAAAAAACGGTACAAAAACCTTTACGTTAAAAATGTTAGCGTATCAAATAAGTACGTACTTGAAACATATGTAATTATTTATTATAATAAAACCATTAATTCACTACATATCATGAAATCATCAAAAAATCCTTAACATCTTTACAAATTCAAAATCATAACAAGAAAATCACGTAATCATGTACCTTACTATAGTTACAATAAAAAAAACATACAAACAACGAAATACACACATACAATCATGCAGGAGGAGTAAAGTGAGTATATTTAATTAAGTTCTTGCTGCATAAATGAGTCATCGTAATCATCATAATAAATAATGATAATTATTAGAAAAAGCGGTAATTAGTGCTATATTATAAGATTTTACGAAGTTTTTGTATTAAAATGACTAACCACGGTCGCGAGACGGCCAAATAGTTTTGTTTCAATGTCGTTATTATGGTCTCTTTCAAAGCAAACTATAGTTAAATTAAAGTTAAAGAACACGATTTAAGGTATAGAAACAAATCCGTAGCTCAAATCAGTAAGGTTGACAACGAACAACTCCTGTTTATAGTCTTCTCTGAAAACGTTATATTTTGCCCTCTATTATAGATTTTGGCTTACGTTAATAAAAACACAAAAAATAAGTTATACTCGTATGTCCCGTCAAAACTCTGCTATGCTTCGTTTCCTGAAAAATAATGACTTCTATAAATAAATTTTAAATATCATGAGGCATGAATAGTTGAGAACACAAACCGTACAAAAGTTGAACTACCAGTCGGCATAATTGTACAGAACAAAATAAGGGACGGATTAACACTGCGATCTGAATTTTGCAGCAAGTATACGTTTCTATATAGTCTATATTTTATATATATATATATACACATAAATTATTATCGTAACGTTGATCGTAGTCGATAAGCAGATATTTTAAATAGGAAACTATACTTAAAATGCAGCGTATACACATCGTAGGTCTGTGGCAATATTAATACATTTATAAAAGTCTAGTTAGAATTTACATAAACTACTAAATTATTGAAGAAAAAAAAGGGAAGTGTGAATTTACAAAATATTGCACCTCCGCCTCAAATAACTCTACGTCATTTGCTATGGTATTCTTTTCCTGTTTACAAAATACGAGTATCGTGAAGTCGTCAGAAGTTGTGTCTAGCTTAATTAGCGAATATGACGACAAATTAATGTGTAACTCATATATTATTTAAATTATATCTTTTATTCAAATTACATTACGCATATTTCAAAATAAAGACAATTATTGACACATTTGTCTTGGAATTTACATAAACATGTTGGGCACATTTCGTTTTTATGTGAATTACATATTTGACTAAATTTCCATTGACAAAAATATAATTGTAATATTATTTTTATGCCAGGATTGATAATGTAATTCGTACAGTTATATACAATTAATAGTAATGTATTTTGATATAGAAACTTTTGATGTGATAAAATTGACCTTTCAGGGAGGTGGGCACTAACAAAATAATATATGAAGGAAGGATATATAGATATATATATTTTAATATTGAACTCCTTTAGAAGTTATTGCGAAGACGGCATACGTCGGCAAATCTAAATCTGCGAGGTTAAATGGTGTTCGGAATAAACATCTATTCAAAACAAAGAGCACAATTCAACTGAATTTTACGGACATGGCTATATAGTTGCCAAAATAGAAAAAAAGGGCAAACATATTACAGGGACGGACATCAACATCAACGGCGAGTACATTTCTCACCTCCGATTTGCCGATGTATCGTCATCATAGTTGAATGTGCTGGGTAACGAAGAAATGCTGGACATGGAATGATGCATCACGATGTGTTGGTCTCGGCATGAACCTGGACAAGACAAAAGTCATGTTCAATGATCATTTCATGCCGGACCTGTTACCATCACCCGCGACGCGAGGTATTATCGCTGGGTGGGAACCAGATATAAGTATAGTATAAGTGTACACATACAAACCGATATATAACGCACTGCATTCTAATTAGTTTTTTTTACAGGCGGTTATCATTTCTGTAGTGTGTTATATTTCGCAGAGACTAATATGCCTATATTCTTTTCTCTCGTATACCATTAGTGCCCGAACAAAACTTCTTCAGATTCTAAGCAATCCACGCCCTGCTGCCTCCTATCCATAAATGAACTAGTATTGGTCGTTTAAAAAAAGATAGGTTTATATCTTTTAGTATTTTTTGTATCGTTTCCCAATATTTGATGCCCTAAGCAACTGTTTAATTTGCATATAATTCGAGACTGTGTGCCAAATAACAAACAAATTAGCAACTTAGCTTTTTGGGAAAACCAGGTATTGTATGAAAATCTCGAAAGTGCCCTCGTCAAATCCAGCCTAAAAGCGAGCCGTAAGGGCCTTCCTCTCTTCTTTCTCGAAGCTATCCGAGAGGAGCCATTTTCGACCCCCTGTAGCCTATTTTTTATGATTTTATTTAAGTCTGTAAATGTGTTTTGCACACAAATAAACAATATATATTGTCAATTTCAAGAATTCAGTTTCCAGCTTTTAACTATATCGAAGCAAAGCGAGAGCAATTGCTACTTTTGCGTTTAAAAAGATAGATTTAAAACCAACCGAAATTTAAAAAATTTGTTGACCAATTCCTAGAACTTTTATGCGATCGTTACCAGGTAATAAATGCATTGTTTTTTGGAATGGCTGTCAACAAGAAGGCCATAAAACATTGTTACTGAGTGGGTGAAACATTTTTACGTTATCTCTAAGTTAGCCAGGGTAATAATTCGAAGAAATCCTAAAGAAATACATGATCGTAAATGCCATAATATCTAACAACAACCCACCTAGCTCACCAGACTTACGGATATTAGTATGTTTGAGGTCGTTAACCCCAAACGGCACTAAATATTCTGAGCTGTTGTAATAATACATCCAATCCATCCATAGCTTACAAACTGCATCTTGCCAAATTCCATATTTATTAACACTGAAATATGCTATCGACATATTCTTTTTAATGTTGGCGGTGGCTCTACATCGCGTAAATTATGGAAATTGAGTTAATATTGATGTAATTGTAAGTTCTATTTTTACATTTAATATATAAACTATTAAAAAGACATCCCACGTAAAAATAAAAACTCAATAAAAATCAAAATATATTTAAACAAAAAACTCAAATGCTGTTATTGTACTACTACCATAGTAAATTAAAACTGAATTGCCTTTGCATATTTAAACCCCCGTAAACAAATATGAAATATACAAAAAAATTACATATTCTGGGAGAAAGTACAAATGAGGTTCTGAAGGCGGCGTCGTTTGAAAATTATTAGTCACTAGAGGTTACAAAGAAAAAGAAAATATTAGAGAGCGGAAAAAGACAGTTTATGAACTAAATAAGTAATAATATAAGGACTAGGCGTAATAAATACAGGCTATCCACAATAATGGGAGATGTAAACGACCCAAGAAATAGCGAAATCAAGAATGACTAGCCTAAACAGGATACAACATTAACATAACGAATTTCATTTTACGGCGCGGAATCCAGAAAGAGATATAATATGTAAGTTTAAATAGTAGGGATGGCCTCGAATATTAGAGTTAAAATATTAAAATTTATTACTTTATCACATGAAATTAATTTATCACATGAAATTAATTTATCACATGAAATTTATTTATCACATGATCACATGTAATTTTTTTCACATTATACGACGAAAACGTAACCTTTAAGTACTATCTATCTTATTTTCCCACTTCAGTTAAAGAACTAATCGATTATTTTAACTTTAAAATAAGTATAAAAAATTATGATTCAAAATTCAAGCAATAACAAAGACTTTACATATTAACTCTAAAACGTTTAATAAATTTGATTCATTATTTAAAGAACGAAATGTGCAGCTCTCTTGCAAAAATAAATTTTAAATTGGCTCTTTAATTAAAAAGGTTGCTCACCCCTGATGTAGATGAAACTTCGAATTGTAAAGGACGGCTTTAGCTGATTAAGTACGTGCATAAGCTTCGTCAGAGTTGAAATTTATTTGTAGTAGTAGGTTATATAACTTTTTTCGACCTATTAGTTACATAGTTATTAGTTGTATTTTAATGTATATTTTTATAGCTCATATTTTAAATATTGAAGGCCGGAAGTACCTGATTTCGAACAAACAGCCAAACTATAAGCGATATTTAAAAGTTGCTATCGAAAATGTATTATGTTAAAAATTTACTAAATGCAGTTATCTATTGCAGTTACTTTACGTAATAAATATTTTACAGAACGCCGCCCCTCGAGTATATCTATCTATAAGTGATTTGCTTATATTTTTATTATTAATTTGTACCTTTTTTTATTCAAAATAAGTAGAGTACACAAGGCACAAGAGCTTCGACTTAATATTAACCTTATTAGACAGACGGAAGGGACCCGCAATCTGTCAGAGTTTAAAAAAAATGAAAAGTTTGTAAAAAAACCTCATATATAGACATGTATATCACCAATTATTTTAGGACTATTTTACGATTTTAGTGATCATAATTAAATACTTTTGTTTATTCCTGCGAGACAGGCAATATATGTTATATCCCGCGTGGGATAGTGGAATACTCGTATTTCATCACCCCATCATCATAATATATTTATTTTTCATCAAGTAAAAAGACACAATTTGGCAGTAATATCCTCGATACAAACTTTCACAGAAACTAACTTCCATTGCCTATATAAACTCTTTTTTTACGCCATAAAAAGTAACCGACGTTCGTTCTCTATCACTATTCTACCTCTGTATTAATTTTCACAAAATTAGGTTGAGTAGTTTAAGCGTGAAAAGGTAGCAAACAGAGATTTAGTACTTACTTTCGCATTTGTAATTTATATTAATCGTTACATAATTTCGGAGGCCTCCAATCAAATGGTGCAACGCGGTGGTGGCCTAGACCTCCTCAGGATGAGAAGAGTTCTCAGTAGTGTGTCATAGCTTGAAGCTAAGTGTTTTATAGACTCTATCATCAAGTTCAAAAGGTCTCGACAGGCAAAGTATTAATAAGTTAAATTATAGCTTTATTTTTAACCAACAACGCCCTGATTGCGATTGACACTATACATTTTCATAAAAATAAAATATCGGTTGTTAAAATTAGACATTAAATTAATATAATTGATGTATATTCAGCAGTTGACGCTATATTCATCCAGAGTATTATTAACTGATTCATAGTCTAAAGTTTATAAATATGATTTTCTTCTTAAACATTCACTAGGTTGTATACTTATGTTAGCCATAACATAAAGGATAACTCCCTGTACAGAAAGTATTATTAATACCCGACAATGTGAAAGTTTATTAAGAAATTTGGATATTTTGTTGTTTGTATTTCCTTCACGCATTGACTGTTGAACGGTTTAAAATGAAACTTAAATTTCAACACACGTTTTTTGTTAGTTATGTTAACTTTAAGTAGTTAAAACTATAAAAATGTAAATGCTAAGTAAATGCATGTAAAATACTTTTATATTATAAGAAATAGTCTACGCCCGTTTTAAACAATGTACGTTGATAAAAAGTATCCTATGTTATTCCAGAGTATAATCTATACCTATGCAAAATTTCATTCAAATCCGTTCAGTCCTTTTTGCGTGGAAGAGTAAAAAACGTCCATCTATCCTCACAAACTTTCACATTTATAATATTATAAGTAAGGTAT
>DWJZ01002550.1:0-19176 GCA_018249125.1 Asbolis capucinus
CCTGGGTGGGAATCGAACCCACGACCTCCGGTGTAGTAGTCAGGTTCACTAACCACTAGACCAACCGGCCTGTTCCTTGTTAGTTAGAAACATCTATTATATTTCGTTACGTGTTGCATCTTAAGAAACAACATCGCACTTCGATACGGAAACCTCCACAATCGGGTCACGTGTGAAGTGTTAGGCCGCGGTTTACTGAACCAGGGGTCTACAACTGTTTTGAGTAGGGCCTGCTATAAAAAAAGTTACTGGCAGTTACTAAAATGATGGAAAAGAATAAATTTAAAATGTATACAAATCTCTTTACCCAAATAATAATACAACTAAACTTAGTAAGTTGTAATTAAATGCAATTAAATTATTTTTGTGAAAATACGTAAAATGTAATTTTGTGAAAATACATAAGTCATAGAAACTCCACTTAACTCTTAACTCTACTTAAATTTAATTAAACTATTGAAGTTTTAAAATTTTATTAACCTATAATATTCCAGGAAATGTTGATTAACATTATCAAAACGTAGGTAAGTTTAATTCACTTCACCAAATGTCAGTAATATTACAATGGCGTCACGTTTAAAAACTAACAAAATAATACGCGGGCCACATCTCAACTTTAGAATACTTTGTGGATCAATTACTAGACTGTGTGATCGCCCAGCGACCTTCAAAACATCAAAGAAGAAAACCTTTAGCGGATCACTTGTGGCCCGCGGACCGCGGTTTATGAATCAATGTATCAAACAAACTACGCAGTGGACATTAAACGACAAAGTCCTTCAATAATTAAAAAAAAAACTCCAGCAGACCACTAGTGGCCCGCGGACCGCTAATTATGAAACAATGTACGAAACAAACCATTCATCATTGCAACCTTTACGTAAGCGATACACGAATTATCGTCCATTGTGTTAATTGTGTATGTAACGAGTGTAGTTATTATTTTTTGGGGCTCATTGTGTAATCGGACCGAGCCCGGCGCGGATATAAATATCCGAATGACTAACGAGCCTTTTTGTATTATTGTATTACACTCGTTCTTGTATTACATTTATATATGTACTTGTTGGACTTTGGACAACATCTTGCAGTGTATGTTTGTATATTAGTATATTAGTTTATTCAGTTTTCGGGTCAAATCTTGCAAGGTTTATTTAGACCCACATCCTATTACTACGAAACCGATTGCATAAACCATCCGTCCTAATGACAATGCATTTTATGATAAGTATAACGCGGTACTACGTTCAAGATTGGCTCCAGACAAGGAACTTCTCAAAGGTACAACACGACACCATACATGTATAAAAATTTATTTTTTCTTCGTATTTTTATACTCTAATTTAAGAGTGGGTTTTATAATATTTTAATAAAAATAATTTATATAATTATGCTTTAAATCTGGGTAATATCTTGCTCCCCCTATCCTAAATCCTCTTACCCTCCCCTGGGTCAGAAGCCAAGTACACCCTCACCTGTATACACTATATTACAGTTACATAATAATTACATCACATTTAGTTATAAGTAATTTTTATTCAATCATTGATTGAATCAATTCAACAAATATTTTCACGATGAATAAAATAAATCATGATATTCATCATGATTTAACAAACACACCAATAAAATCGTTTTCGTATAGGCATCATTAACAAAAAAACTTATTATTCGATCGCAAATTTTCACCATGTAGGCGGTTATATTTCACGACGGTTCAGCGGAAAAATACGCCCTAATATCCTATTTTTAGCCTGAATTGACAAACAACGCTAGTATGGGAATGTTAATTGATAACCTGGACTCCTGGATATTTAAAACCAAAACGTATCACCAATACCTTGCGAACTACAAAGAACCTAGATAAGCTTCTTGTAACAGACAAGACAAAATAGAGAGCTGTACATTATTGATTTAACCAAGGTCAATAGGTACACCAATTAAATCCAGACGCATTAGCATATTGCTTCAGGACAGGAGAAATTGTGTAATCAACCTGATGCTCCTACATCGAGAGTAGAGTCAATAGGCATATACTAAGTTAGAGTGCCCAACACCTTAGACATCATCGCCACTTACCATCAGATGGGACCGATGTCAAGCATTCACTTCTAGCTAAAAACAAAATAACTATACAGCTGATAGTGACGTATTTTCAAGATATGAGGTATTTTTACAATTATTTTGTACATCTGTTTTACAATTTTTTTGTACATCTGTTTTACAATTTTTTTGGACATCTGTTTTACAATTTTTTTGTACAACTGTTTTACAATTTTGTTGTACATCTATTTTACAATTTTTTTGTAATCTTTTTTTATGGATTCCATAAAGATTGATATTATTAAGTATTGATTTCTAAGACAAAATAATTGATATGATTTAATGTGTGTTACAAAGAGTGTGACTGAAAGTTAGGATAAAGAGCACTTCTCTTCCGTTACAATTATGTACACCGAGTATACATAGATACATATCTATATCTTGCACCGAGAATATATAGAAACATATCTATGTATACTCGGTGCAACTTCGATCCGGAATAAATGTAATCAAACCATAAAAAAATCTGTTGTACGGTTTTCACTAACTTACATAAATGAGGTTTTTTTTCCACTAAATTCATTATATTTTAGAAAATTACTTTTAAACTTAGTATATACAAAGAACACACACTACAAATGAATATAGGTTTACCAGTCACACAACAAAATTGCACACAAAATCATTCTCAAATTCATACTCCGACATCTTTGGTTACATGAAGGAGTTAACAACCTTTCAACCTATTGAAGTATTTTGTTTTATACTTTTATAATCAATTGATTTTCTTTTTAATACACTTTATGCACTTGTCACCAAGCAAATAGCATGATTTTATTTAAAAGAGTTAGCAACTGATAAAAATAAAAAAAAAGTTTAATTCTCCTATTCGCCACAGGTTGCTAGGCAACGGTTCGTTATTAAACATTCCAGATCGAAATTCTCTGTGCAAATTCGATCTGGAATTCTACCATACAAACTCACACATCGGTATTGAATATACATTCGGATAATTTTTCCATTCCCCACCCCTCATAAATCTATGGCACAAACATCAAAGTAAAAACATCTGTAACCTTGATCAACGTTTCCCTACAACATGTTTACATAAAAACGTCCGATAGCGATATTAAAAATAGCATTGTCGATCGGTGCGACTCTCGTTTTCGTTTCGCGGGAATGTCGCTGGCCGACCGCTCGCCGGTTACGAGCGTATGATGCAAGTTGGTCTTGTTGCACTGTCTGCTACGAGCGAGTAAACGAGAGGATTTGAGAGCAAGCGACAACGACGTGCGGATGGGATTGCGTCTCGTAACATTTTCGTTTAGCAAATTGTTTCCCAAACCGCAGTCCGCGTGTCTTAAGTTGAAATGAGGCCAGTTTAATTTTTTTTTTAACTTTTTAAATTTATTTGTAACTGACAGCTGAGGCCCTAAACAAAAAGTCGCTTCCGATGAGGCTAAGAGGCCGAAAAGTCAAAGCCAGCTTCAGTTGGTATTTAGTATGTAAGCACCTCGTATCGTGTGCTTCTAGAGCACAGAAAAAATAATTTAGATATGTATATAATTTTTATGTATTGCTGACGACACAGTGAAGGAAGCGAACAAACAAGTGAAACGTCACAGTTGCTCTAAGAGTGACGCCAACTGTATGAGCCACGATAGAACTGCGCCCCCTGGGGGTTTCAGGCGCTTAAACAGGTTGTCTATCGTAAATCCTACATCACCAGCACAGCCGGCTGTATTGGTATGCATGAGCATTCCCTCCCTCTTGCGCATCTCGATGCTACGCTCTTTATCTTGACTGGATGCAAAAATAATACTTAAATCCCATACAAACCTTAAGCCACATAACTCTACATAATAACAAAAAAAATCACACAGTCTTCAGTGTTAGATTAACATCGACCACATAGTATCGTTTTTACTCGTATAAGCGTATTTCGCTATATCCACAAGAAGCAAACACACTCGCTTGTCCGCTCGCTCGCTCATTCGCCAATAGTGAAGCGAGCACCAGCCGTCGCTTCCGAGTTGACACTTGTTAATAATATGGCTGGATAGGCCGGCGGAAATTCTACCACACTCAATACGCATTAAACACTTTCTTAACACACTTGTGTTATAATGCAGTTTGATTGGCCTGTTGGTATAGTGGTTAGTAAACCGGATCACTAAGCCTTATGTCGTGGGTTCGATTCCTAGAACAAAATTTTCTGTGGAGACCAGGAATGTTTTTTCTGTGTTTGGGTTTAATAAAATTTATAAAATTAGTTAACAATGTATATCTCTATTTATCAGATGTCTGATCACAATAATACAAGTCAATGCTTAGTTTGAGATGGCCGTGTGTGAGTTGTTAAACTAAAATACATACATATTTGCATTCTCGTACTAATGTTTTGTTATTAATTCCATAATAAGGTACTCAATCGAATTTGCAATGCGAAACTCGCAAGGTTTTTTTTATTTTTTATAAATTTTCCTGTTTGTTATTCAAGACTGCAATACATATCTGTGCCAAATTTCTTTTAGATCCGTTCACTGGTTTTTGCGTGACATGTAACAGACGTTCGTCCGTCCGTCCATCCAGTCCACTTTGAAGGAGGATAGTGGCCGGCCCAAGTACTAATTCATTCATGAGTAAAGTCTACATGTAACAAAAAAATTTATTTCCAACATGACGAGGTGTTGACTTGACGAGGAACTCTGATGCAAGCGGTACAGTTGCTCGATGGCACGCGTCAAACGCCGCGTCGATGTGTTTTTAGTGTTAGGACGCGTTCATACTTATCGTTCTAACCGTCGATGACTATAACGCACTCAAAAAGTCTTAATATCGGACTGAGAGTCGTTTAATGGTACTTACATCGCTCCTAGTAGGTGCTGAATCTGTATAAAAATTATCTATTAAGAAGCGAATAAGGCAGACATTAAATGACTGCGTCCAGCATTAAAACATTTTTTTAGTTCAAAAATGAACCGTTTTTTTGAACTGGAGTTATTTTTCATAGTATCGACGTCAGTAAAACGCACAGTTGGAACTCAGCCTTATTTTTCTTGCCCAAATCCAACAAACACTATGGTGTTACAAAATCGAATAATTGTGAAATTCAATTACCAAATAATAAATTCTATTGTTTTTTTTTTATTAATTACTTTTATTTTTAACCCTTACGTGATTTATTGTAAATTTTGAGTGATATTACGACAACGTACATTTCACGTAAACAGGAAAACAAGACGTTAAAATTTACTAATGTAAAACATAATTCGACCATATTTTTTCATCATTCATTGGGTCGAGCTTTCTCACGTTGTGAAGGATATAGGCCAGTTGTCCGCGCAGGACAAGTGTAATATTATCAGTATTAAAAAAATATATAACCGAGATACAAATTCTCTAAAAAGTACGTAAGTTTATCAATAAAAAAAGAGTTGTAAAGCATCAATATGTTGAAGAGATTTTCTAGCTGTCCCACTACTGGGCTCAAGTCTCCAAACACAATATAAGGAGTGCAGGCCATAGTCCACCATCCTGACCAAGTGCGGATTAGTGGAATACCTTTAAAGAACTTTATGGAGAACTCTCAGAAATACAGGTTTACTCACGACGTCGTCCTTCACCGTAGCAAGTGATCTTTTGATACGCACATTGAAAATTAGAGGTGCGCGGCACAGGGTTCGAACCCAGGTCCTCCCGTTCAAGATACCGACATTCAAACCACTAGGCTATCACTACATTACTTCTGAATAAAGTTGGTAACTACTAACTATTGCTGTTTACATGACATTAAATATATTACATTACATATTTTAGATTATATTAAATATTTTACATGTTACTTGCATTACATTATATATTTCACAGTTTACCGGTTCGGTATTGGAAGCCCCGTTATAAATATGTGATAAAAATAGGTGATCAGAACTCAATTGCACGTGCAGTTTGGTTGGCTATATTAATAGGGTTGCCACATGAGTAAAACATAGACACCTGTTTAATGTCACTAGATTATTATTTAGTCGAGACAAATATAGTATAACGTTTGACAAAATTGAGTCTTTGTTAGAATTTCAATATGATTTTAAATGTAATTTAGTCATATCATATGAATATTAATTATACAAACAAAGCACATTCGATTCAACGTTGCTACAAGTACTTGGAATTCAATTTTACTATTTCAAACTCTGAGAATTACTAAGAAATCTTTTGCAATTCTAACAAGTTACAAATTTCAATAATCCTCTATCGATGGCGTAGTTCGTCAGGACACTGTATTCCGTGAAACGACATCACATGAAATCTGACAATCCAGACGAATCCCGTCTATGCGACAACCCTAGATATAAATATATAAAAGGTTTATTGGGCTGAAACCTGTTACGACCTGTCGTGAGAAACAAGTACCCCAGTCGATGATTACAGCTTACACAAGATAATGGCCGCAGGTAATACTTTTTGCCAAAAATAGCGCAATCTTGATCGAGCATGACTTGTTATCAGATCCCCCGGTCCCTGTTTTCTCTGAGCGTAAATTATTCGCTAACTGTTAAATCATTATGAATACAGAATTTAAAGCGAAATCTTTTCAGAGATCAATCGTTCTGCTATAATTCAAATGAACAGGCGGTCATTTGATGATCAAACATCGATGTTCACGGACATTAACAATACTTAGCTGGGGTGTCAGAAAGGCGTTGCCTGCTAAGGAAGTGACCCTTTTGACCTGTGTTTGAAGATAAAGAAATGAAGCATCATTGAAGCAACCGGGGTTGATAAATGCACAAACAGACCTTAAGCACTCCAAAAATGAAATGGAAAAGAAATCAATTTTTATAATCATAAAACCACGGAAGGGACAAGGAAACTCCTGCTCTTCAAGAGATTTTAAAATTCAACAAGTGATATGACAGCTTGCTACTAAATAAATGGTAGTAAAGTTTAACGTGTCCTCACAAGCAATTTTCAAAATAATACCAAAGAAATTTTGTTACTGTCAAAACAAAGGATAAATTTTCTCGGAAAGAATTGAAGAATAAGATTGAATATGGAAATTTGAAAACCAAACGGGTCGTGTCCACAGAAGAAGTCGCGGATACTACATACTTTTCTAAGTGCCAACATAACATCAAACTTAGTACTGAGTCTCGACAAACCCACAACTAATAACGTACCAAGTTATAACCTAACAATATTCAAACACATGAATACTTTACAATTAAAACATTAACACTTTCTTCTAATACATTCAACAGTTGTAAGTGCATTAAATAAATTCAAAATGGAAGATGCTACTAAGAATGCTAGCACGAGTCTCAACTATAAATATTCATATTTCAGTGCTACTGCCCAACACCCCAGCGGCACTTATTACCATAATATGATAAGGCTAGAACTCTTGAGTCAACTGTCTGGTATTTATTTAAACGATATTATTGCAACTTATTACAGTACGATTTTCACCAATGTAATACTTACATAACCCATTAACATGCAAAGTTATGCATATAGGTACCAAGAACTTAATGTGCACTCGAATTCATTTACATAACATGCCGAAAAAGATTAAAATCATGCTATTAAAACGCATATGCTAAGTAACAGTGTTATTTTAAGTTTAGAGACCTAGATTTAAAACTTTCATTATGAACAGAAAAATAAGTAGTATTAATGAAAGCCGAAGAAAAAATAATCATCTGCGGTCAAAAAGTAAATGTGTAACTAGTGGCAAAAATCTTGTATGCGTATGTATGTATCCGAGTAATGAGCCTGAGCCTGTAGCTATTGATTCCGGTTGTATGGTAGCAGTCGTTAAGATGTCGGAGGCCATCAGGAGGCATAAAAACCGATACTTGGCTCGATCACTTAATCCTTAACCCTCCAACAATTCGCAATGGACAAGCGTGTTAAGAGTTCATACTCAATACTAATGCCTAGATCATTATAGGCCTCGGCAGTGATATGAAGACACCCGTGCTCATTAGCGAACCATTTATGGGTTGAATCCAATGAAATGCTGGTTGGCAATCGAGGCCGGAAGTTGCCGAATTACCCTAAAGTTTATTTCTCGTCTTATCTATTTAAATATTCATTACTTTCGCCATCAAAAAATAGTATTCATGGATTATATTTAAGTATCAATTTATAAAATGCATGCATATTAATTAAGCAAATAGATAATTATTTGGTTCGCAGTGCCTTTAAAGGTTTTGAAATATGTATATTGCTTTTTGTTTTTAAATTCTTGTTATAACAAATAAAATTTTTGCATGGACAAGAAACGTAGCAGAAATCCATTTGTTGTACACTGTAAACATTCACCTACAAGTTTGTAGTAAACATGTTTAATCGAATAAAAAGCACATGCATCATTTCTCACGAGGATCAAAGTTCACGCGCAGATGTTTTAATCCAATAAAATTTAATTAAAACCATACTAATATGGTGCCTTCGTTTAGCGTAAGCTAGCCTCTTTAATGCGTAAGAGTATCGTTCAGTCATTTATAATACAAAGTAATAATAGTCATGTGGAATTTTAATAGCATATAATCCTGAACAAATTTTATGCTCTAAAGGGACTATAACACAACATCGTAAGCAACTAGCAAAATGACCTGAATTACATAATAAAACGATAGCATAATCATAATAACGCATTCAAAACACGTTGGACCTAGAGTACTGCCCTGGCAAACCCTCTCACCCAAACACATTCATACGAAAGCGCATGCAAAATCCTTTAGCAACAACGAAACGGCGGCGTTAGAAATCTCCGGTGTTCCCTCCGGTTCGGCGCCGGTCGTTGAACTGCCATCTGGATTTGAGGGGAGACATTTTGAATGGGCGTTAAGGAGCGCCAACGTTAGAGCTACATTGATTTAGAGCCGCTGTCGGCTCTTTCGGTCTGCTTGACAAATTGTAATTGGATCGTGGAATTCCAACGTCGTGGGTTGAATTACGAAGTGCCCTATTTGTTTTTCATACCAACAAATACTTTTGTTTGGTTTCCGTGATTTGTTATTGCGTAACGTACGTGTTGCGAGGTCGAAGATGAAACTGATCAACACTTAGATAGTACAAACACGAATTGCCAATAAAATGAATTTGCGATGCTTGTTCTTAAACAATTGAGAAACTTTGTTGCATAAAATGGCGAAATAGTAACTTTAAGAAACAAAACTGATAACAAAGCATAAAATAAGTAAAAACAGATAGAAGGTCTCGATACCAACACTGTATTAATATCATACATTTATTACAGAATTTATAATTGACAAACATCAGCTACACTTTAAAATGCTTTCGACTAGTTTCTAAAATTAAACCTACCGTCTTTCTAAAGTGGGTCACATCAGCATATGGGTGTAAAAAAATAAGAAGTGAGAAAATGATTTACGAGCTCAAATACGCGTAGTAACTATCTGTGGCGATCCATCATCGGCCGAATAATGAAGATTCCACCGAAGAGTGCTGTCAATAGTAAGCATTTTCACATTCCTAAAATAGCCTGTTCTTACCAAACCCGCTTACCGCACTATACGAGTCTGTGCACACGATATAGAATACCTAATAAGCGGATCGGTTTAAGAAATCTCGTGCTTTAACCCGCGCACGGGTCATCGACCCCAGGTACCGGCTAAGCGACGCAAGCGCAGGCCTTATTGTTGTCTATAGAATGGTTTTGTCTTGCAAGCTTACTGTAGTAATTTTATTTCAAGGTCAAGTTTAAAAATAACCACGTAGCCCGTAGTTCTTACATCTGTGAAGGATTTCATTACTAGTGTCCGTCAAGGTTACGCCTTGTGTCAACTTCCATGCACAGCTGATAGCTTCAACAATTAACGATTAGTATTCGTCAGTCGCATATCAAAATTTTGATGTCGATAACAACGTTAATGCGTCAGGTTAGTGTGTCGCTAGTCACGTAACAAAATTTTAATAAACAACATATAAATTATTCAAAATAATGGTACCAAAAATGAAAGTGTATGTCAATGTAAATGAAAGTATTAGCGAAATGAAGGCAAATTTAATTAAATAACTCAAATATAGCTTTAGAAAGGTTAACGAATGCTGACATCCCGATAAAATTGACCAATTATTTTGATATGGCTTTTCATTACAGTATCAATTTAACATCGGAACCAAATACGAATTACCTAGTTAACAGTGAACAAGGTATATTAATTTTCTATTACATATGAACCTGATGAACCGTTACGGTTGCAATAACTCTTTCAACATCAAATACAATACTTTTATTAGTTATTGCATCGTTTACAAAAAAAAACATACACTTAAGTGAATAATCTTACGCTGTTTGTCGATTTGTATTTGTGTACACTATTTACCCAATATTACGTGATGTTCTGTAGATAGAATACGATATTTATTGACAAATCGTGGGAAAGTATACAAATTAATTATACCATATACCAGATTAATAATATTATCCTTTCGCAGAATGTACTGTTATGTACATTTAAGATAAGACTACAATTCTCACTTGAATAATTTCCAATACATATAACATGGTGTTTTGTATCAAATGCCTTTGTCAGATCCATTAACTAATAAATCAAAATTAATCTTCGGAAGACAAGAAACTGGATGTCTCTGAACAAAAACTTGGATGCTATTGTTACTCGCATGCACTGCCGCCGCAAATTCACTTGCTTCTTGCGCACCTGCTGAACCACCATTGTCTGGTTGCGTTCGAGCATCCCATACCATCAATCGGAGCAATCGATCTGCGAATATCGAGCGTGTTACATTGTATCGTATAGAAAGCGTGGGCGATCCGATCCGCAATAATAACAACATCGGAGATCTGCTTCTTGCTTCTTGCCATTGTTCTATTGCCAGCTTTAATTAGTGGCGAAAGTCTAACGAGAGTGCCGCGTGAAAGTTTACTGCACACGTCTTGTCCCACGTGCATCGTAACTTTTATGGTGTTACGAGTTAGTACGACTCGGTTACCGACAATCACGCGATTACGTCTCAAGGACGGAACAGTTCATTCTTGAAAATTCTTTACGACTGCGCGGAAAATTAACTGCTAATTGTTTGTCGACAATAAATATTCGGAAGTACGCTTTAATTTAACTCTTATGTTCTTTACGTCTGTATTATGCATGTACGAAGAAAATTTAAGTAGCTAGAACATAGAAATATATATGGTTTTAAAAATTAAGATTACATTCTTAAAGTCCCGTCCCATTATTATGAAATTCGTTAATCTCCGTCTTCTTGTATGTTTCCATATATATCATTATGTTATTTTCTGAATTCATTGCCAGTAAAGGTAAAATATTAGATGACATCTAATAATCTCAATTACTCGTCAAGAATATCTAATGCCATAAAGTAATGACAGGCACGGCCCCGAAACAGTTTTGTTATTAAAGAAAGACAGATAAAAATTAGCTGTTGGAAAGACCGACAAAATTGAATTTATCAATTATCTTATGGTCATAAACTTAAAAGCAATATGGCAAGGCAATTTATGTCGGACTCTAAAGATTAAAATGATATTGAACATTCTTTTCGTATAACAAAGAACTTTACTTAAGACAATCAATCTCAAATGGATATTTTAAAAATGATTGATTTTCTCCTTAGAGTTGCGGTTTAGAAAATCAAGTGAGCACTTAATTGTAATATTGAGAATGAGGTCATCATCAAAGGTTATTGAAACTGAATCATTTGTCGCGGCTACGTTGCGGTTTTACGCCTCGTTGTTATATGCGATTAGAGTTTTTATTTACGACAAATTTTTACCTTTGGGATTGGAACAAATAAAAAAATATTCTATATACTTCGTAACCTTCACCTTTGGGGTTGGAATAAAAACAAAAAAAAACTACTAAATACTTCATAATCACCAAAAAAGTCTTACAATGTTACATATTGAAAATATAAGAAAAATAACAAGCTGACAATAGTTAAAACACTATCAGTACTCTTAGTTAATTGGTTACTTAAACGATTTTAGTTACCATTAATGTCTCCAAGTGCGGCAGTAAGAAGCTCTGCTTCATATTTTTTATTTTTTTTAAATACTTTGGAGGACGGGATATCAACTGAAGATTTATTTAACTCGACGCTAATCGCAGCCCTCATTTTCAGTTTTAATACTGAATACTACTTCTATTTTGCTTACTACTACTGAATACTTTAATACACTAAATTGCATCCACAGTAGATTTCATTCGATTAACTTCTCATTTCAATCTGTGATGGCCTTCTGAGCACAGGTCTCCTTACACTGAAGCCTAGAGCATACTCCACAACGCTGCTCCAATGCGAATTGGTGGAGGGGTTACTGGTCAACCTAAGTGTCATAATTTTTTAAGCCGCCCGAAGACTTCCGACATAGCTTAACGATTGCTATCTAACGATAACTACCGACACACGTACCGGCTTTATGTGCCTTCCGAAGCCTTCAAGAATTTTTGCCACTGGAGGTCACCCACCTACCGACACCCTACAACAAACGTCTACAATCGAAACAAGCTCCAGGACTAGATATTCGGTACCAGAGTTTTTTGTATCCTTATGGTTTTACGTGAGCTATGTTTACCAGCGCTATGGGGCCCTCTCCTTGCACGTTCCCCCATGAACCGGTTAAAATAGAGCTTTTGTTTACGTATTGTGTTCAAGCTTTGAGCGCTCGAAAGTGCAATTACCGAGACAAGTGGCTTTAAAGGGTGCGGCGAAAATTGGGGTATCACAATAGCAAAAATGTAGTTTACGGTAAAACTAACGAAAGTTTTTATGTTCCTTATAAAATGAACTGAATTTTAATTCCTGGTCCGTTGGTTTAGTTTAGTGAACCTGCGTCGTGGGTTCGATCCCCACTCAAGCCAAACTTTTCTATGATAAACAGATTGTTTTGTGTCTGGCTGTAATAAAAATATCTATATATATATATATATATGTTTATCAATTGTCTGGTCACCATAGTACAAGCAAAATGCTTAGTTTGGGATCAAATTGTCACGTGTGTCATCCATATATTTATTTATTATGAACACCGAGGACAACGATGACGAAATTGATAATACATCACCAATAGCTATATATATATACATATTACTACATATGAAATATAAGATTCTTGTGACATCCGTTCTGTAAGAAGACATTTTATGGAATTGAAATAAAAAAATGGAGATCAAATTTTAGTACAGAATATATTCATCCATCATCCCGTCAGTAAGTCATTCAATCGAAACTGTATCAACGGTTTACAGTTTCATCCTATTATCGTCGATATGAAACAGATATCATATTGTATCCGATTACACTTAAGCTCGGATACACCGCAAAGCACAGTAGCGACACAACGAACGATTATAATTATGATGTTATCGATTTTTCGAATAATATAATCCAATTTTTCATATCAAACAAAAACGAACTTGCACGGGATATAGTCCCGAATGAAGGATTTTAAATGGATTTTGATCCTACCGTAGCGACACAACGATTATAAGTATGATGTTATCGATGTTTCGAATAATCGATGTTGTCACATCGAGTGAACACGAGCTTGCATGAGATAGGATCCCGGATGAAGGATTTTAAATAGCTTATGACGACACAGTAAACGATTATAATTATGATGCTCTCGATATTTCGAATAAAATAATATAATCGATATTTACACTGTTGTCAATGTTTCCGAGATGAACTTGCATCCCGGATTAATGATTTATATGGATTTCGATCTTTTGGAGTCTTTTACAAAACTAAATGTTCAAATTTCCGTTCTCATAATCTATATAAATTTATAATTAAAAATCTGTACTTCTGTACTGTACTTAAATTGGCCATAATATTCAATCTTTTTAAAAATTCTACACTAAGGACAAATTTAAGTAAACATTAACGACTCCAAGTGCCGCAGTTAGAAGCCTAATAAAGATCAAAACAATATTGATTGAACGAAAATATTAAAACGATGTCCCAGCAACGCGAGACCAATGCTGTGTAGTAATTATAGACAATGTTGAAATACTTTGGACCGCACGTGACAATAATATTAGAAATTATACTCAAGGTCGAATAATAAATGTAAAATAATAATTTAATTATTTAAATTATAGATAACCTGACTAATATTATAAATGAGAAAGTTTGTGGGAATGGATGTTTGTTACACCTTCACGCAAAAACTACTGAGTGAATCCGAATGAGATTTGGTACAGGGATAGATTATAATCTGGAATAACACATAGACTACTTTTTATCAACATACCATACCACACGAGTGAAGCCGCGGTTACAAATGTGTATTACATATTTAAAATATAGATTAAATACATAATTATATTACATATTTTTATTAATTCTAGACAACAATTACAAACATTTGGTTAAATATAAATAATAATAAATCTAAATTTTGATGTCACAAACTAGTCAAATTTGTTTCGACGTTTCTGTCTGCGAAGCTAGAAGTCCCGGATTTGATTCCTGACCAGGGCATACGGTTATTTGGCATGGGTTCATGAGTTGTATTTGTGTCACTCGCGACAAGCCACTTATAGTGCATGAGTACATGTAAAAAAGATAGCTTACGTTTTTCTTCAAATTCCATTCTACCTCCGTAACAAGTTTCATCAAGATCGGTTCAGTAGTTTAGGCGTGAAAAAGTGACAGAGTTACTCTCGCATTTAAAATATTAGTAAGGATATTTATATAACAGAGTAGTTAAAAGTTGGCGGTAGTGGAATGACGGAAAAAACTTATGTCATTAATAATACCAACATTGTAGTAGATGAGATGCCATTGTTCAATGTTTCTCACGGTAGACGCCATTTTCAGGTCTTCTATACACAATTGGTCTCGAAGAAGCTCTAATGAACGCATAAGGAAATTATTGTTTGATCATAATTAACATCTGAATTATAATGCAAGAAGTTGGTTAATCGCAGTTATTATAACTCTTATCTACTGTATTGTCTTAATCTTTCTACCATCTGCCGCACTCATAGTCTTTAATGCTTACTTAAATCTCTGCTTAGTCGGTATTTGTACAGGGATTCTGTATTGAGCACCGATTTATGTAACCACTAGGGCCCGGTAGCATGGTACTAATTTTGATAAAAACCCCCCAATATCTATAAAAAGCCTACGATACATTTTGATATAAAGCCTAGGATAAATTTTGATAAAAAGCCTAGGATACATTTTGATAAGAAACCTAGGATAAATTTTGATAAAAAACCTAGGATAAATTTTGATAAAAAGCCTACGTCAGTCTCGAGACCATAAACTACGAGTATCTTAATATGAAAAGACACGTAAATCCGTCGTTCCTTTTCGACGCGAAAGATTAACAAACATACACACTTTCACATTTATAATATTAGTATGGATTAACAATTCTGAGGGCTGAGAACAGAATTTAAAGACAGATTCTGTATTGAGGAGCAAATGAAATAACCTCAACGGTGAATGCGGCAGTGAGAGATACCTTTCTGATACTATCTTAACATATATTGAAATATATGAGTAGGAAACGTTTTTCTATGTATCCACCATAGCGTGTCTAATGTAATAGAACACACAATTGATATAAACAAATGTGTTTGAACTGACATACGAGGTAACAAGCCAACTGTGAAAATAACGTAACACGACGATGTCACGGAAGATGCGGTTTCAAGAATATCGTACATTGATTAGAACATCAATGAGATCGCTTTCAAAGAAACTTTTAGAATTCTAAACTAAATAAATATAATTATTGGATTAATTAAGAAATATGATATATTTACAGTTAAGAAATATATTTCTAAATCGCCAAAGTTTTCGACGAAACTCCACAAAAGTGGGCTGTTCAATTATGCGGGTATAGTGTACCTAGGTATATTCACAATAGTTAATAATATACCAACATAAAATATACTTAAAAACACAAAGGACTTTACAAATGAATAACAATTGTACTTTTATTAAAACAAAAAAACAATATTCAAACTTACTAGAAGAACCAAGAACATGTAATAATAATGTTACGAAAACTTCCAAAGTACTAGGCAAACATAAAATTAAAGATATAGAATAAAAAAGGACGTGGCACTACTTTATTACATTTAAAGATGGAGCAGAATTAAAGGCGCAGTTGGAGCCAGAGATTGATTGAACTAAGGCAAAGGCTTCCTTGAGTTCAGTCAACGGAATATATGTGCAGCGCACACATTCAATTTAGGTAATTGAACGCACACCACCTACTGAGCTGGACGAGCTGATTAATGAAATTTTCGGCAGCGATGATGAACTGTAAACTTACAGTTCAAGAGAAAAATGTCTTGCTGAGACCAAAATAAGACTTGAATGACATTAACAAAGAAATGTAAGTGTTGACAAAACTGAAATGAAAGCTTTTGTGTGTTGTGTGCTCAAAGAAGTTCTCAACAGGGCAAGGTATAAATCCAATGCTACTATTTAAGTGGTTATAACATTAATGCTGTTAAGCTGAGCGTTTCGGATCGTAATAAAATATACACAATATCGTAACGATATTCACGTAATATGTGCGTAAGTGTACTGTTAAATAATTTCCATTGCACTACCTGAATACTAATTAAAACTGAGATAAGAAAACATCAACATAAATTAACAGAAGCGGTACTTTGAAGAAGTTTCCGCATTTCCACCGTAAAGGAAAAACTAGGAAAAAATATTTTAAATGGCGCAAGTTAAGAATCGACACGATGTTATATGAATAACATGCACTTTCACTCGTTTCGAGATTTCCATCATTGCACTGACAACTTTCCAATACAGATGCGCAAAAGCGTGGATGACCATTCTTCGAGCGTTGCACTGAATCCGCGACGTCATGCACAATCATGTTTCTTATCGGGAAAGTTTTTAACACACGTTGAATAAATTATTTTACGAATCGTTGAGCCCATTGTTAATGGGAAAAACGTCCAACTTAAGACGAAGATTGGAGTTCAATAGCTTTCACAATTAGCTAGGCTAATTTAATTTAGTGTTTGCGAAGGATTCTCGACAAAATAAATCCTTCTTCAGAATTAGCTCTCAATTTAGTAATTAGCGGAATAATTGGAAAGCAAAGCGACATTGGCATCAAGTGTGCTGGTGTAACGAACTCATTTCGAGCGAGACATTTCTTTATCAGCGGGCGACAACTAATTAGCGCTGATACAAGTTTAAGATAATATATGTAACGATTTTGCAATTCTTTCCGAAGCACATCGTCGGGCTCGCTTTAACGATCTAGTAGAAGTTCCCAAACTATTCGCTCATAGACTGCTTTCAAACTTTTTCCTCGCTGCTGCCTGTCTATAAGATTCTCATAAAATTGGCAATAAATTTTTAAGGAAATCTAATCGCACTTTTTAAAGTCTCAATATCAATATTTTTGACCGAAATAAAGTTTGTCAAAAATTACCCAAAATTTGTTTTTGTGTTATGCACATTTACATAAATGTAATCTGCAAATAAGTAAGCCTACATTTTTACTATAGAAAAAATATACATTGGTCTTCCTCCCCACAACAATAATTTTCTCATTTACAAATCAATTTTTTTGCAGCCCCGTCGTGTACTCTTGAACCCCTGGAGGACCACATTGGGCATCAGTGATCCAGCTGAAATATTTTACAACTAAACTCTACAGATCTCATATTCGAAAGATTCATAAGTCGACATTCTGCTGCACAACCGGTAAACAAAAGAACAGGTGGTCAGGATACAAATCTTGAATGCGAAATCCACAAACCACTGCCAATAAGGAAATTAACGGAAATTTACGTGCGTGACGAGATTTATAAATTGCACAATAACACAATAAGATGCATCAGCATAATGGAGGGGATTCGCAACATTTTCTCGGAACTCACGGAACATTTAATGAGAGTACTCGTTACGTAACTGCAAAATGTTGTTTAGATTACTTTCAAACGACATAATTCTACATTTTAAAGATTAGCTATTTATTTTACTTGTTATCTTGCAAACTGACAGGTGGACATTATGCTTTAGAATTAACATAATATATATGTTACATGAGGGTATAATTCCATAATTTTTTTTTTGTAATAAGCTGTTCAGCGTTCAAGATTATCTTTCTTTAACACAAAAAAAAATCATATTGTTAGCTTCAATCTATCAGTAACCCATTATTGGACGTAAGATAATAAATTATTTATTTTATAGCTTAGAAAACTGTGAAATTCATAAAAGTATCTTCCACATTAGTCCATCTCTCTTGCACTGCACACGATACATGATTTTCAATCTATTTCATCGTGGATTGTGTATTTTGCGACTATACGGCTCAAGCCGTGATCACTCTCCGCGCAATCGTGACAATAAAACCGTGAGTACCCGTGTAATACTAAAAATATATACTAGACATGATTACAGCTTGTAAAGATATATGCAAACGAAACTATTGCAGACATTTGAAATAATTACTATAATTTATTAACATTGATAAATTGAACGACAGAATTATTACCCGTTAAAACAATGAACACTTAAAATTGTAATTACGAAACTTATATTAGATGACCTGGCATTAGTATGAAAGAGTATACATACATTTTGTTAGTATTTTTTTTACATATTATAAGTTAATGCTTGACTACAGTCCCACCTGATGGTAAGTGGCGATGAAGTCTTAGATTAAAAGCATTAACTTAGAAGACTATTCACTCTTGTCTTGAAGACACCTAAATAATACTAGAGTGGAAACGTAGACGTTGGTAATTTATTCCTATCCTTCGCGGTACGCCGAACAAAAGACGAAGCGAAACGAGTCGTCCGTACCGGAGGGATATCCACGGTGTAAGGATGGATACCCGGAGTGCGTCGTGTCGTACCATGGTGGAAGGGGGTGGGGGGAATTGAGTAGTGTAATTTAAATATAAAATTTTTATTCAATCATATTTATAAAAGCGTATTTATTCTCGTAGAGCGTGTCTTATCGTACATTATCGAAGGTTTCTTTCGGACCCCTAACGTTTTTGAAAATATTTTATAGCCGTGTTTTTTTATAGACTTTAGGAGGATTGTAATAGTAAAAGATTTTCTCAAATTGACCCAGTAGTTTCACAGCCTATTCGCCTCAAACATAACACA
>DWJZ01002551.1:0-19170 GCA_018249125.1 Asbolis capucinus
ATTACTTTGTTAAGTGTCAGTTCAGGTCAAATCTTACAAGCTTAATTAGACCCACTTCCTCTTACACTACGGAGCTGAAATTTAGCATACCACTTCAGTTCTGATGACAATGCATTTTTTGGGTTTTTAAATATTTTTAATTAAGCTTGATTTAATACACTCTATCTAAGGTATCTAATTTTAAAATATCAATTGCAAAAATATCAATGCAGCTGAAACCTTGCAAGCAATGGAGAACTCCTTCAAGTCTAGCTTCCCGTCAGCATTGGTGTCTGCCAGGGACCAAATTTGACCCAGGATTGGGGGTGGTAGCTGCGACTGAAAATATTAATAGTACTAAATAAAATAAATGCATACTCATCCTGCCATAGCAAGATTTCCCAGGTAGCAGGTAGGATATAAAAAATAATGCCGTATTCTATGTACTTATATCATAAATTACTCATAGCAAGGGTCATCTTGATGGTTCCTATGAATATGGGCCAATGGAACAATTTCAGCATTTAAATTTTTTTTGTTAAATACTTCCTTTTCCTATAACTAAGAATTTTCTCAATGAAAGAATCAGATAGTCAAAAAAAGATTATAATTCTATAGGAGCAACCACATAGAATCTTCCACCACTGTCTGAAGGTCAACTGAAATTGTTTCAAACATAAAGTGAACCTTTTGTAACCTATATTGTTATAAAATGCGATATATTTAAAATAACTGTCCGATTCTTTGATTTTTATGTAATTACCTACTTAAGAAGGCAATATATGAGAATATAATTATCACCAAGACTTTGTTATTCCTCCATATTTTTGTTATAATCAAATCAAATTAATTATAAGTATTATGTGTCACTTCTGCCAACATTGCTCTGATGAAGGAAGCTATATATCCTAAAAGAGATAAGTTGTATGTTACCTGCAACATGAACCTCTTAGCCTGTTCTCCAGTAAGAGTTCCATTGATGGGGCCAAGGTTGTTGAAGTGCTCAGCGAATTTCACATGCTCATGCGGCTGGATCACCCAGGGATCTCCCGCCATGCTGTTCATAACAGAGATTATCTCATTTGATTAATTCATTATAATCTATAACAATGCCAGTGCTGGCTGTTCCGCTTCTCTCACAATGTGAGGGATAAAGCCATTAGTATACCACACTGGCCTATGGATTGGTAGATACACCTTTGTAAAATTTAATGGGGAACTTTTAAGAATGCAGATCTCGTTACAATTCCCTTCACACTAGCAAGGGATAAATAACTTCTTATATGCACATAACTTCTAAGAAATAATGATGCTGGTAGGATTCAAAGCCAGGAAGAAAGAAAGTTACACGTAAAAGTGATTAATATCACTTAAGGCTTTTTAGTTACATTAAATCTCTAAAATATTTATCTGGTATACGAACACTTACTTGAACGACTTTATATGTAGATGTTGGCCTGCTGAGCGCTATTTCCTCACTGGATAAGAAAATCAATTGTAAAAATCTTTACAGGATGTATTGATCCAGTTCACTTGACTTGACTTTTCCTTAGTTTTGACATTAATGACATATTGTTGATTGATATCAAAATTATCTGACAGCCAAACTAGTATGGTCGGGAATTTATTTAAAAATATAACGAATTATATATATTACTATACATGAATTTATAGGGACCAACCGTATAAACACTAATTCTAAAACATGAAATGTAATCAGAATAAAATCAAATCTCAATCAAATGTCATCTCATTTGAAAGTGATACTTATTAAGCCTGGTGCAAAAAGTTACGCAGAAGCAGCAATATGTGTAGATTTCCGAACTGTTCATATCTATTAATGTCAACGGTCAACTCAATTCCCTAGTTCCTAGAGATGAGTCGGACTTGCAAAATCGCGTACTAAGTCTTGCGAGTACGAGTACGTATAAATACGGGTTCCCAAGATTAACGCTACGAGTATTTAGAAGTACGCGTATAAACGAAATCAAAGTGTGTAAGGACTTTGTAAGTTCGTAGTTTCGTACTCTTTTTAACGTACATAATGAAGTATCTTTGTACGCGGCTATTCAGCTGCAGCGTAACTAATACACCAAAGTGTAAGTTACGCTGCAACTGCAGCAACTACACGCAATTCGATTTTATTCATTTAGAGTTCTACTACATATTTTGCAACGATATGCAGAATTTTTAGGCTTTAATTATCTAATATGCCGACACTGCCATTATAATGCCGAAAAGTTTGATTGTTTCATTTATTGTTTGAATTCGCTAATATTGGAAATTACTGGTTCGAGTTAAAAAATATTATTTAACTCAACAGTTACGCTTCGACCAATACCTTCGACCTGAGTGTAATAAAAGCTACCTGTAATTTAGGCTTTATTAAACTCAAAAGCGTACATGGAGGATAATAATAAATTAAACATGTAACTTAGGTGAGTTAAGTTTGGAGTGACAAGTTATTTGCTTTTATCTACTTCACCACACTGAGTATTTACACAAAGTCATAAACTAATGCCGCAGTTTTTCACAACGTTTTCTTTGCTATGATCAGTCCATCAGGCGTAGTAAAGAATATTCCAGATATACCTACATACATATACACTTTTTTTTGTTGGTTCACAATTGTAACTGCTCTCGTTAATATATAAAATTTATAATCAAAATTCTTTGAGTTTTCTTCGTTGGATATTATAATTTATTAATAATTATTACGTTGGATATTATAATCTATAATAACTATTTTGTAGACATTACAATTTAATTTAGAATTTAAGGTTCTTGTATTAATTGTTGTTAAAATTTAGCTTTATGTTTTCCATAACATGTTCTTTTTTATTATTATTGCACAATAAGGCTATGCACTTATTTTATATTTCCTTTTAAAATTACTATCACTCAATAATTATAGCCACAAAATAAAATTAATGTGATTGTATTTCAGATAGTTAGATAACCATAGTTACCTACTTTAATTTCAGTTAAGAAAAGTGTGAAAATTGAAAAATAAGATTTGCCAATGTAATTTTTCTTTTTATACAACTTCGGAGATGTAGTATGTGTTTCATATGATATAAGCATTATGTATTAGTTTTATGACAGTTTGAATAAATACGTCTTCGATACAACACGTCTTTCAATAAGAACCTATTCATACGTCACTACAGCCTATTGTGTTTAGAAGTATTTATTTTTCTGGTGCGCACTATATATTGATTCCTTCAAAAACGACCTATAAGTATTTTTGGCTTCAACCCACGGATGGCCCACTACTGAACAGGGGTGTCTCCTCATACTAAGGAGGCCTGGTGCATGTCCTAGGGCGGCTTTACGTGCCCTCCGAAGCATGGAAGCGCTCATGAATTTTTTGCCACTAGCGGTCACCGATCCTCTTACCGACCACGCCCGCTATTGTATAACTTTTCCGATCGCTTTAAATCGAAACAAGCAGCAGGGCTATGAACTCTTCAAGTATCGTTGACATCACATAAAACCGATTCCACTTTTATAGAAGCATAAAATCACATTATTTTTGTCAAAAATATGTTTTGAATCCTGATGATGTCAAATGAGAGTGGTTATTTATTTTTGAATATGTATCTATTATTAAATTAAATAAACTAAAATTTTTAACATTACTCTTAGTAAAATAGATATTACATTATATAATAAGAAATAGTACTGTTCTATTTCTATGACATTGCATATACGCTATCTTGTAAAGTTTTCAGTTGCCAAGAGATGGCAGCATTATTGCTGTGTTAACTTCAAGTAAGATTTGTTTAAATGTGATTAATTGCAGTTAAATATTGGTGGTTAATATTCTTTGATTAATTAAAGTATCTATGTCAATTGATTTTGTTGTTATGAAAATTATAAATCAATTGTAATCGGAAACGCAAACGATGACCAATTACGCTTGGTGTGGAATGTTTGGTGGCAATATAAGTGAGTGCAGAGCTCAGTCTTCTTGATTATTCATTCCGGCTCTGGCCTCCGCTCCGCGGCGATGTCCCGCACATCTGTGTTCGAGCTCCAGAGCCTCTCATACGCCGCAAGTTATTGCACTTGGGACCTCCCAAGGGTGACGGTGTTGACAGGCTATCCTCTATGGATATCTGTCGTCTCTTCGTTGTTTAAGTACTATCTTATTTCTAATTTCACTAAGAGTAACCATGCTTTTTCCAGAAATGGAAACATTCCAGAGCAATATGCTAACTATCGTTAACGGCCCTAATGCCGAAAAAATCAGCAGACACTTTAAGAAGATAACTGCTGGTGACCTCAAGCTACATCTCGATGACTACATCGCTAAATATAGTACATACCCCGAGGGATCCTCCCTTGGGGCTAGTCTCCACCCTATGTGGCTCTAGTCATTCCTTCAGCGAGGAAGAGTTCTCGGACTGCTCCTCCGTTTCATCCGTCCGCAAGAGGCCTCGACCTCGAGCTCTTAACTCCCCTGACCCACACTCGGCCGACAATGGCCCTCGCCCACTTCACCCCGAACCCGAGTTTGAGGTTGTAGTCAATCGCAAGAAGTGTAAGAATGATAAAAGTGCTGCCAAATCTCAGGCCGATAAAAACCTACATCTCTGGGCTGCTCTAAAGCACCTCATCAGTTGATGTCCATAGACATCCCTCCCCCCTGACCCTCAGAGGCAGTCTTCCAAAGGGAAAACAGCCACAAGCAGTATCCCCAAACCTCCAGCTAGTAAAGCCCCACGCCCGTTCTACCTTCGGAACGAGAATCGGTGGGAGGTATTCAGAGATTCGTGTGACGCTGAGAATATCCCAATCACCTCCGCCCTGGTCCTGGCCCTCAATCCTCTCACAAGGTCCCTGATTCTAATAGTTTCCGTGCAATCACCAGACTCGCTTCTCATGATAAAGTCCAATATCATATATACGCCCTCCTCGAGGAGCGAAAAGTCAGAACCGCCCTTCGTGACGTCCCCTATGAGTTGACTAATGAGTCAATTCAAGCCAGCTTAATCCAGCAAGGATTCCCCGTAGAGGCAGTACATAAGATACGTAGCCACTCGGGGAGACAATTTCCGTTAGCTCTGGTCGTTATGACCAACACTTCCTCCGCCAAAGACATTTTCAAGGGACCGCTCACAGTATGTAGGCTCTCCCAAGTCCGTGCAGAGGTCTCAAACAAGCGTGGCTACCAAGGGCAGTATCATCGCTGTCAACTCTATGGGCACGCCACAGCCAATTGTGCAGCCAATCCCAGGTGCGTTAAGTATCTAGTCCCCCATTTTACCAGCGAGTGCCCCCGCCCCAAAGACGCGACGACTCCTCCAGCGTGTATTCTTTGCGGGCAGTCCGGCCACACGGCCAATTACCGCGGCGGTTCGAAAGCCCCGCATCACTCCAAGTCCAAGGCTAGGAAGTTAAATAAGGCCAAGTCCAATTAGATGTCAGGTATCAATCACCAACATTACCTCCCATGTCGGAGGCCAATTTCCCTCTTATGAGAAATTCCAGTGCCCGCACAAGACCAGTTCCGATTCCCTCCAATCCATGCTAAGATATAAATTATTGAAGTAAAATTTTTGTAAAAGGTTTTATAGCCCTTTTGGTGGACGGTATGTTCAGTTCAAATGTTTGTTTGTAAGAGTGGTAAGAAGTAAACCACTGTAAAGGCAAAACGTGTATATTTCTTTCCCATCGATCTTTACACAGTCCACAACCTTAATGGGCGGAACAATTTCTATAATAAATTGAATAATAATTCATTTACCCAAAATAAAAAGTGAATTCTATTCATCAATGAATATTTAAAAAATGAATAAATTGAAATTGAATTATCTGATTATTATTATTTTTTAATTATGTCAAAGAGGTCGTAGTAGCTCGTCTATTCCATAGACGTAATTTACTGAAGTAAACGTCTACGAAAAATACATGAGAATTAAATTAAAATGTCAATGATAAACAGACTCAAATGTCAAATCAGCTACCTACCTAACAAACTTACCTAATTTTAACTACCTATCGGAATTATGATCCGACTAACTCGCACGAGTCTCCGTTCCCAGCCGCCAGCCAGTGGCCCGGCCAAAGCCATGACTAGTGAGAAAGATACGTTCAGGCACTCGCTCGCACTCGGATGTTAGCTTTCTGTCCATACTTTTTTATACTCCATATATTTATTAGGGACTAGCTGTACCCGCAGCTTCGCTTACACACATGTGTTGTTCTTTTATTACCAGTGGATCAAAATCCCATACCAATTTTCATCCTGTATCCCAAAGCAACTCTGGTATAATTAGGGATGAAAAGTTTCCGAAATGATAAGAATTTCTCGAGATTTAAAGTCATTCCAAAAATAAATACTACATATATTGAAGGGCATTTTAGTACAAAATTTCACCCCCTTTTTGTACCCTTTATAGGATGAAATGAAAGAAACGCTGAATTTATATTAAAGGTATATCCATACTTTAAAAGACTTCATATTTCTAATGACCTCATACTTCTACAGACTTCATACTTATTAAGACTCGATACTTGTAAATACTCGATACTTAGACAAATACCTAGTCTTAAAACCTGGTGGCGTAAATACGCCTCACCTCTACAGTCTACTAGATTCTAGACACTTAAACGTCAATTCAAGTCGTCATTGCGTTTATTTAATATTATTACTTTAATTTTACAAATAACAGATTAGCAATATTAATTTAAATACAATGACGAAAATAGCGGATAACGTGAACCCGCACGTGTATGAAAAAGAATCTGAGCGAGTCACCACATCAGATGAAATCAACGAAGACGTGGAGGATGCATTTGATGCAAGGGAAGTATTTGATTTGATTCGCAATATCAACGATCCAGAACACCCGCTGACGTTGGAGGAACTCCGAGTTGTTGAGGAACGTAATATCACCGTGGACAATAAGAACAATAAGGTGCACGTTAACTTTACGCCTACCATTCCTCATTGCAGTATGGCTACTTTGATAGGTAAGATATCACTTATAAGGAAACAGGGAAGAAGGTACCAGTCATTAAGCTTCCAGAATTTTATGAATCATCCATCCATCAGCCTTTAGTTGTCCAGTGTTGGACTTAGGCTTTTCCTAATTTGCACAACTCTGACCAGTGCTAGGTCTTCTGAATCCAGCGGATACCTGCTGTCTCTTTCAGGTCATTAGACCAACAGCGGAGCGCCCTGTGCTCCTTTTTCCTAGACGTGGTCTCTATTTGAGGACCTTTCTTCCAATTTTGTGAATAGAAGACTGATAACTCTTCAGAATGAATTTTGACAGGCATTGAAAAAAGGAAGAAATGAACATAAAATTTTGAATGAAATCATAGATTTAAAAATAACATGAATATTTGGTTTTTCCAGGTCTATCCATCAGAGTCCAGCTACTACGAGCCCTTCCTAGTAGATTCAAAGTGTCAGTGGAAGTTTCTGAAGGCACCCACATGTCAGAACATGCTGTAAACAAACAACTTGCCGATAAAGAAAGAGTTGCTGCAGCTTTGGAAAATAGCAATCTAGTACAGATTATAAATCAGTGTGTTAGTTAGCCTTTTAGAGTTTTCATTGTGATAATGTATAGAGTAACTTATTATATAGATGGTTTAGAGTCGGCAGGATTGGGTCTATGGCAACAAAGTTGTTTATCTTTATACATTTTTCAGTTTTATGCTTTAAATGCCGTATAGATGAATTGTTGAAACATTATTTGTGAATAATGTTTTGTCTTGTTAGTTATACTCCATAAACAAAAACTGTGGTTTTGCTATTCTCTTGTTCTCTTTTTTTGGTATTCTAGTACGTATGAATTTTAATATACATGTCATGAATTTAATTTGTCTTCTGCCGGCTTACTGTTCTCTTAAACTGCCAGTAATTATATAAAAAATATAACTGGCTTAAAAGTTGTATTATTTTAACAGGCCAGTTGGTCTAGTGGTTGGAGAACCTGACTACTACACCGAAGGTCGTGGGTTCAATTCCCACCCAGGTCAAACTTTTCTGTGATGAGCAGGAATGTTTGTCCTGTATGTCTGGGTGTAAATATCTATACACGTATATATTTAAAAATATATATGTATGTTTATCAGTTGTCTGATCACCATAGTACAAGCTAATACTTAGTTTGGGGTCAGATGGCGGTGTGTGTCCCAAGATATTTATTATTTTAAGTTCAGTTTTTTCCTTCAGTGTGCTCAAACACAAATACATAATTGTATTTTGTTGTTTTTAAATTATATTATTAGTCATTAAATAATGCACTGACTGCTACTTACATAGTTGTGAATTATTACATATGTGTCTCCTTAGTAGAGAATATGTATAGAGATTCTGTAATGAAAAGTAAAAGTTAGCTTTGATCTGAGTGTGCTAGTTCGGCTAGAAGCAAGACAAGAGTGAATAGGCTTTTATTCTAAGTCAGTGTGCCTTATCATGTAAGACTACATCGCCACTTACCATCAGGTGAAATTGTAGTGAAGCATTAACCTATAATATGTATGTATATGTAAAAAAAATATATTGACTACAACAGCAGCAACGTCCGCCATTTATAAGCTACTAATAATTTAAAAAAAAACAACCTGTCAGTTATTACTTCTGTAATTATGATATTAAGATAAAGTAGTTAGAGAAATCATTGTTATATATTTAATTCTTAATTCCTTTAATTTACATATAAAAAATATTTTACGCAATCCTTGTCGTTTTCTTATTATTGACCATATTTCTCATGATAATCTAATTTATTTTATTTTGTATTGGACGCTTTTGCCTCGTTCTTGATGTCCTCGTAAGATGATTGGTTCTGAAAAAAAAAAAATTGTACTTCTCAAAGACAACCACACGATGACGTCAAATAAACCTGTCGGCTGAGTTACAGAATTAGAGCGCTTTACCATCCAAAATCTCATTGCCATTCATCATCAGGTGGGATAAGAGTAAATAAGTATTTATAGTGTTAAAGAGAAATTAGTGATATTTAGCATTGTAATTAAAATTAATTGTCAAATGTTCAGAAATATTATGATTTTTACGGAACTTCATATAAAGACAATTGTTTATTGTCATACTATTTGCAATAATGTTAATTTATATGTATATTTTATATTGTAAAAATGATTTTGGATTTTATTACAAATTTTTGATGCTTTATAGTTCAACATTAATTAGATTTACAAAAATAAAAATGGCGTTTTAGTCAATTGAGGACTTTTTAAAATCATCGCATTCGCAGGCATGCTCGGTTGCCATTCTCGGTTGAACTACGAAGTTGATCAGTGCATTAAAAGTGCATAAAGATTAGTGAACAAGGAATTGTGGTCTTCTTATTTTACGGTGCCCTAAAAAGATTACAATAGAATTGAAAAAAAAACAAATAGCAGGCAGGAATGAAACCTGGGAACAATCGGAAGTATGAATTTCTACTCACGTTCCACATATCGTTGTCCCAGCTCGGGAACAGCTTCTTGAACACTTGCGGCTCCCGACCCTGCTTGATTGACACCACAATGACTGACTCCACCGTTCTGTCCAATCCATCGTCTTCTATGTACTCCTGGTAACGACGGTTGATTAAAAAGTCAATAAATATCGTTTTAGAAAAGAAAAAAAGAAATTATATTGTTTAATTGCTGGTAATAAAACTCCTTTAAGCGCTTTCAGAGGGAACGTGACGCTGTTGATCTAGTTTGTTATCGTGTTCCTGGTGGAGGCATCCGCAAGGCTTAAACACTTGAGTTGGGCATTTTCAACCTCAACCGATGTCTTTGGAGCAGCTTGGTGGAGTTTTAGGTTTCCTTATTATGAGAAGAGACCTGTGCTCAGTGACTCTTTAATAGTTAAAAACAAATATTGTTCCGAGTAATTTATTACTTTGAGTAGATATATTAACACGAAGAAAAATATACCGTAGATAAAATAAACCTTTGTCTTTACCAGCATACTTTGGACTCTGTATTTATCTGTATCGGCAAAAAGCGTATCAGAATATTCTCAAATATAAATGGATAGGGTTAGTAGGTAGATATCTGACGTTCATCATACCTCGATGATCTTGAATCTGGCAGACTTCACCCTCTCTGGAATATTGGCCCCTTGCCAAAGGTACAGTTCCTCACCAGAGTCCAGCACGTACACTCCATCATCCGATAGGTCCTTGGCAAGAAAAGGAATTAAATTTCAATTTGGACCTATTTAATAGAATTGGACGTTCGACATTATCTCATAAGCATATTGAAGTTGTAATTTTTTGAAAATGACATCAGGTTCGTATGCCTTCTCTAAATAACCTTAAAATTTTGGGCATTTAGGGAACTTTTTTTAAATATACTATAATATAGGTATAGATACGCCACCTCTTGTGTGAAGGTCGGAGGCAGCTCCTCAAACCTAATCTTGCCAGCGATGGTGACGGTGACGGCGGTCAGGGAGTGCGGTGTGGTGATACGCCGGTTGAGGGTCAGTCGCCAGCCTGACGCATCTTCCTTCTCATCAGGCGCGCCTCCTAGAAGTTAATTTCATATTTTTCTGTGGAAACGTGGTTTCCTGAAGAAAAGATATGTACGGTACGAATATAGCCAACCATGTGTATTTTATAAGTTGCAGCGTTGCAATTTGCGCGCTATGTTTTAATTCTTAAAAAAATATTGTGTATACATAGCGGAAAGTTTTATTTAACACCCCTGCGCCACATAGATTATTTTTGGTCCTTGGAGCCGGATTTCTCCGCAAAAAAAGTTGTCTATCCCTCCCTTTTTCCGGTTTTAATGCATATGTAAAACATTTACTTTTATAGATACAATTGCAGATACGTATATTTTCAGAATTCCTGACAGCTTCTTCTTCCCTACCCTTCTCTCAGTACTTCCTCAACTATCTTAATGCTAAAGGTCACGTGAAACCTTTGCTACGTTTAGACGTGGAAATAGGACAAACTTACGGATAGAAGTGGATAAGGGGTAGAATTCTGAACATTATAAGGATATGACAACGAGGATATTATAACTTCACACATAACTGACCTAAAGCCTCCCAGAACTCGTCAGGTTCCTCTCCTTGCAGCACATCCACGATCTCCTTCTCCTCTCCTATCACCTGTTTCAGGAAGTTTACTGCTGCATCATGCTCCTCAGGGTCGGCTTCCTGATGAATGTTTTATATTGAAAAAATACACATTGTTTATGTAATGGAAATAATTCCTTAACAATTATTTTGTGCCAAACTCTATAAAAAATGAAGTTTCAAAATTAAAATTCTCATAAGGTTATTTTAGTTTACTTATAAAGTAGAAAAGTACTTTAAACTATAAAGTAGAAACCCACGTGTTTGAGTGAACGAATTGAGTGCCATGAGAAAAGGATGGCTTGTAGAAGTCTGTAATTAACTTACGGATAGATTTGAGATTTCCAGAACCGACCATTTAGTTTGTACCCTAATAAAAACTATGTGGCACGAAGTTTCAAGTAGTTGAAACAATACCTTCCCAGTCCTCACGTAAACCACACCAGGCGTCTCTAGCACAAAAACATCATCATCCTCCAGAACATCAGCTGTTTCTGGCACCTGGACCGAACGCATGTCTACTCCTGGCTGGGTTCCTTCCACCTGGACAAAAAATAAACGCTCTAAGGAACCTTAAGGTAGATCAAATGGATTGTCGAGCGGTTTCATATCGAACAGCCCTGTATTCGTGAATAATTATAGCAGTATCTCGGCACACAACGAGGCATTTTAAAGTTACTAACACATTGATTTGCTCAAAATGTCGAAATTCGTACGTACCTAAGAACTGACTGGCGACTTAGTGACGTTTCTATGCCGTGAAGTGAAACTTTCAACAACGGAACACATCAGGGTTGGTAGTGTAGGTGAAGGTGAAGTAAATACATGGTATTTAAATATTACTACGAGTAAGCAGTGTAGGTGAAGTAGCTACATTATATTTAAATATTACTAAAATAAATTTTTACCCTGAAAAGACGAATCCCATCGTCATCATAGGAGCTCTTGGAGTTCTGTGGTTTGTATTCATTCTCCTTGTTGCCAAGCAGGATCGCCAGGTTGCCTGGAATTTTATTAGGTTCACTCATTCTTCATTCTATTATTAACGAGTTTTTCTTTTTTAGACTAGTAAATATACAGATTTTCAAATAGGAAACCTATGTTCTGTATATTTTATGATTGCTCCATGACATGTCTTGTTCACTCGCTTTGGAGTTACCAACAAATAAAGAAATGGACAAATTTGCCATATTATAAAAGTATCTATTGGGACATTTACATACAGGTCAAATGGAAAGGAACTAAAAATGTAGTAAATATACCTTTAAAAAGCTTCAAGAAATGTTTGGTTTCTTTGCCCTGAGGCACCTTGACGACAGTGGGTTTCCCTTCGAGTTCTTCCTCGACCTCCGCTGCCAGAGCCCGTCCTGCAGCCTTGCTTTCAGCATCAGCATCTGCACCCTTCGAAACATCTCTAGATTATATGCCCTTCTCTCTCACTCTTTTACTTTTCGTCATCCACGTTTTTCCGTCGTTGCTTCGCGTTATCATTAAATTAATTTTATCTATGAATTAATGATTATTTAAAACAATAACAAAACTTTACAAAACGCTCTTTTTAGGGTTCCGAAGTATCCTGTCTGTCCGTCCGTTTATCCATTCGCGTGCACTAGATGTTATTATATAGGCATTCCAGGGATTCGAAATACCGAATCCTTCCGTCTCCCTCCGAATATTCCGTCTTCTTCCTTTCGAACTACAGCTTTGTGGTGGTTTTTAAACATCTGATTTTTATGTGATCTACAATCCACAAATAACGGAGATATATACAAATTTAAGGTAGAAAAGAGAAGGGACAAGAATAATAATAACTATCTATCACAATACTAAAAGTGTGTTGTGTACCCAAAAATATGACGAACATTGAAGAACTTACGTTCCAAATATACACAACCCAGGCTTCCTCACCATCTTCTGTTTCATACTGATACTTCATCACATACACGTCGCTCTGGTATAGCACTGGTAATGACCTAACAGTCTCAGTCACATCTTCTGTCTCTTCTGAAACCCTGAACATAGAAGGAATAACAATGCTGTTAGGAAAGTCTACACCATTTATTTTGTACGTTGTAGTGTTCAATCGACAATAACGTTGATCGGAGTAATTAGGCACTAGTTTTCGTTCGCGGATTTGCCTGTGTGGTAGAAATGTACGTTGATAAAAGTAGCCAATAAGTTTTTCCAGTCTATAATATATCTTTGTGCCAAATTTCATTCCAGTCCGTTCAGTAGTTTATGTGTCAAGGAAATACAAACATCCTTCCATCAATAGATCCACAAACTTTCGCATTTATAATCTTAGTAACATTAGTTGAATAGGTACATGACTTCATAATCTAGTCCATCGCTTTTTTTAAAGAAAACAGCCGACAAACAAGCAGATGCGCTTGATCAACTATTGAATAAGTTAAACTTGAAACAAAGTAAAATTTTAAAACAAGTCTATAACAAAAGGTTGACACGACGGGTAATATACCACAGGAACATAAGGACGCGGCAAAGACAGCTGTGAGCACAGGATTGTAACGTAAACAAAATAAAAAAAAAGTATTAAAAACACAGCACCCAATTTGAGACCCTAGCCGGTAATATTTCCTTCTTACGCAGTGGATCTGCAGATAAGTGTTTGTCTTCTGAGCAAATCTACCTGAAAACGGTTAGGGAACCTTCTCCATCATCAGGCATGTATCCTCTGGCTGCAGCACTTTTGCCGATCTTCTTAGCTGTTGCTGCAATTTCCTCAGCATCTCCAGAGAAGTAGCCGGCATCTTTCAACAAAACACATATTAAAGTATGGATAATCCCTCATAGAAAAGCTTCATAGGAATTGTGTTATGTGCAGTCTAATTAAACTACTCACCCATTTCGGATACCATAGCTCTAACAGAGTTCCCGCTGCCAGTTACCTCCCAGTTATGGAAGTACTGCTTGAAAGTACTGCTCTCCATTCCTTCTGCTACCCTGGTCACATGCACCTGAAATGGACGTAAAGTGTCCACCTATTATTTGACTCCGAATCTCAATTGCTCTTCGTGTACTCCGCTGTGCAGCAGACGACGCAATGAGGGCTGGTGTTCTCTTTCCGCAGTTTGATCTGTCATACATGATGGTAAGAATTTCATACGCTCGTATTTACTTAGCTTTAAAATCTCACATTATATTTTTGGGTTTAATTTGAAGTATTGAAGGAGGGCGAGTCTGTCTCTTACTAATTTTTGGTTTCAGATGGTCTTTCTTCATTTTGATGTAATGGACATTCACGGACGATAACAAGCACTTACTATCAGGTGGGTAGTATGTCTATTTGTCATGTATTAAAACTAAAATAATCTTTGAACGATAGATCTATCTAGATCGCCTTTGCTTTAATAATTCCAGCTTTAACCTGCCCTGTTTTCTCAACTATCTTTCATGCTGCTACTATTGTACGACTTACCCAAGCAGGATATCCCTTCACGTCCAAGTATTGCTGAACGATGTCGTGATAGTTCTTTTTGATTTCAGCATCTACCTCACTTCCTAGCCATACGTATACCCCAGAGCAAGGTGTATCCAAGATGTAAACTTCCTAAAACAGACAAGACATTAAGTAAGTTGTATGCTTTTATGGTCAACCCATCAAGGTATGGATCACAAATATCATTAAAAAGAGCTCGAAATATTTAAAACTATAACTTTAAACGGTTACCATTTAAAATATATGGTAACCGATTTCAGGTTGCTTAATATGAGAATCCAAATTTCCTTCTCTTTTGTTTCTTCCCTGTTATTTCCAAAATGGTTGGGAAACAGGTGAGCGGTGAACAAAAAATTAACGAATCAGCTATGATTGTAAACAAAAGCAACTTACATCAGAAGCGAGTTGACTCTGCTTGTAGGGCTTGCTGAGTGAGACCAGGTCAATTTCGTCGCCAACAAGCACTCGGTACAGATACACTGCTGATATATCTGCTCGGGCGTAACCCTGTTGTTCAATAATAATTATGTGCTTTAATAGAATGCAACAAGATTTTTGTGTTGTTCCTTCCACACGATCTTTTCAAACCGTTCGTAGTGCGAATGTTAGTACATAAAAAAGTACCCGAATTCGATTTTTAACCGGGCTAGAATAGATAGTTCTGTAAAATTTAAATGATACTGTAGAATTGTGTGTGTTAAATTCTGTGTGCCACACGGGATACCGTGAATGGTAGGTACGAGGATAGTCGTGGAATTCTATGTTTTTCCATAGTCTAGTCCTTTCTATCCATACATCGATCTATCAGCCTTTGGACGTCTACTGACAGCTGGATACCTTCTACTTCTTTTTTCGATACATAGTCTCCATTGGTTGTTTATGCATCAATTTGAGTGTTTCAGTAGGCAGTTTGTATAAGGCAGGTCTGAAATAATACTCTGTGATCAAAAAAATAGTATAGATTACTCACATCTGTGGAATCTTCTTCTACAAGATCCTCCTTGGATCCTGATCCGAGGGCTTCAAAGAATGCTGCGATATCGTCATCAGACGAAAACTCATCTGCAACGAGAATGATAATAAAAATAAATATCTTACAGATTCTCAATAATGACAAACAGATGCTACAAAGTGCTGGACTTAGTTCTCGACAGAAGGTATTTTTTGGTAAATGTTTATTTTCGGTTGTGGTTTTATTCTAACCTATATTGATTCAATCGCATAGTGATGCGGGATAGAATTGAGGGTCAAATATTTGCTCTTTCTTGGGATAAGTAGATATCTCAACGTTTTATGGAAATATGGTTCAAAATATGCTCGTCACCAATAATTTCAATCGTAGCTCTTCCGTTGTGATAATCATCTCTCAACGTGTTAGCAACACTGATAATCTTTCTTCTCTGGGTAGCCTTTGCACCTTCTGGCATCAATACGAATATGTCATGGTCTACTTCCAGGATAAAGCAGTGATTGGTTGTCAAAGAGGTGGATTCTGCTACGACCTGGAACGACAAACATTTACGAGAAACATTTACGAAAACTAATATTAATACTACTACGCGTATGTATGTCTAGTCTGTGAGGTACTGTCACAACCAGAGTGAAGTAGTTTTGGGTTGTATTAAAATAAAAGCAAGTTTTATCACCAACAGACGGGTGTGTTTTCTCGGCTAAATCATTCACTGATTGCTAGCGCCATCTAGGGGATGCGCACGACAGCCGTTGCTGCTCACATTACAAAATGTACTGTATGTATGTATATATCGTATAGTTGTAACGTGCTAACGTTTGGTACTTTAAAGCATACTTAAGTGAAGTTTACGAATTATGGTTCGTTTTATCATTTACAAAAAACCATCTTCAGATGCCTTCGACAAGTAATAAAATGAATAATTTAATCAATGTACTTGTAACGAATAAGATTCATGTTATTAAGTATAACTCAAAAAATATTAGTCAGATGTCGCTGAAGACAATATGGGACTAAGTAACAAGTACTAGCTTTCAAATAGTTCAAAGAATCATTAAAATCTGTATACTCATTGAAAAGTAAATAACGAACATAAAGCAAAATGAGAAAAAAACCAATAACAACTCAATAACTTCGCGTGAGTTCAAAATTACACAAAAAGTATTAACTTTCGAACAAAAACAGTATCATCGAAATATGTATACCCAATAAAAAGATATGAGATAAAGAATAATTTCCAAAATATTAAAAAAGTTAATGTCGCCCAAATTATACGAGTCGTTTTTAAGTTATTAACTTTTTAAATATTGTGAGTTTTGTCTTTTACCTCAGAACCGCTCCCGTTTTTTGAAGTCTGTTAAATTTATTAAAACTACTGGAATTATTGGGAGAATAATTTAGGGAACTGAAAATTTTCGTTACTGTTTCTGAAACACAATTTGCTGCAATTATTTATAAAAAAAATACTATTAAAAGTTCCTCAGTAACTGTTCAAAGTAACCGTACCAACTTACCTCCTCAATTCTCATATTGTCACACCCAGTCAACTTGAGGAGTCGTTTTTCAGCGCCGGCGTTGGTTTCCACCTCATTGAAACCTGACTCATTTCCACCTTCCAAGTATCTGATAGCTGAAACAGATCATAGGAGTAAAGTAAGTAAAGTAAATATAAATATGGATCCGCGTGAAAATTTCGACAATGTAACCCAACGTGTAAAAAAAGTACAAAAAAATCCTTATATCGCGTACGTTGCGGAAATGATTGACAAAGCAAAGTGATGTACTACAGTTTTATAGAGGATATCAATATCTACAAATAAAGTAATAAAGTAGCTTAAAAAGTCAACGGTGCCGTATTACTGAGGCGTAACTCTTCAACCTCTGGCTTCAGGTATCTTTAGATTTCCCCCTCGACAGCGAAAAAAGGACATAACTCTGGAATCTTTAAAAGTCTTTATAAAATGTCTGAGCACATGAATAATCCTAAGATTCACGTTATGTATCTTTTCTGAAAGCTGTGTATCACTTTAACTGCTATGACATTTTTTTTTTTGTATATTATCATCAATATTTTATTAATATTACAATCTAGTCTAATCCCTAATAAATAAATGCGAAATTAACTCTGTCTGTCCGTATGTCTGTTACGCTTTCACGCCTAAACCACTGAACCGTTTTTGATGAAATTTGGTACAGAGATAGAATTGACCCTGAGGAAGACCAAAGAACACTTACAATAGGAACAAGCCACACCGGGCTATGAACATTTCTTTACTGCTCAATGGCCCACCTAATTGAGATTATTTTAGTGCAAATGAAATCTTCCCAATTAATGTGACATTTCAATATACCTGGCTGAAAGTAGCCGAGGAACTGGCTGGACTCGTACCCCTGGACTTCTCTGTGCTGGACGGCGCGACCTGTCAGCATATCGCCCAGGGTGACCGTCAGAATAGCTGCGGCTCCCTTTTTATCCTGGGTTGTCTTGGAGCCCAGCCAGAAATGGGCGTCGTAAGAGAAAGAGGAGTTGCCGTCGCCTGTCGTCTGGAAAGATTAGTAGTAATAAGATTATTAGTTGGTGTAATTAACTAGAGAATGGCCGTACTGGTTCTATACATATATGTATATCTCTGCAGGAAAATGACGAATTAAATGAACACTATCCAACACTCCTTGTCATATAAAGTCAAATAAATTAATTCATTTATGTATTTTCAAGACTCTTATGAACGTCATTTTTTTAAATCTACCACTACAAAGAAACGGCGAAAGAATCTCCCCAGCACATCTTTTAATCAATACTAATATTATAAAGAGAAAAGATTTGATTGATTGTTTGTTTGAATTGAATAGGCTCAGAAACTACTGGACCGATTTAAACAAATCTTTTACCGTTAGAATCCTACATTACGAGAAAAAATATGGATCCGCGTGAAAATTTCGACAATGTAACCCAACGTGAAAAAAAAGTACCATAAAAATCGTTATATCGCGTACGCTGCGGAAATTATTGACAATAGAGCAAAGTGATGTACTACAGTTATAGAGGATATCAATATCTACAAATAAATCCGTGATAGTGCATGTCTGTTACAGTTTTCTGGTGACTGGTTCGTGGAACCTGTTATTCTGTAGGAAAATAGTCATTTGCTGGGATAAAAACCACCGTATAACCATTCTCGGGTTTTACACATTGATTATTTATTTTTTTAAAACTTTATCATACCCTAAGAAGAGGTACAAAAGGTGGACTTAATGCTAAAAGCATTCTTTTATGCCAAGTATCATTCATTCATTACATCTGTCAAGCTCAAACTGACAGATAGACAGTAAAAAAAAATGTTGTGGTCTCTATAACAATAACAAAGTCTCTCTGCATCAAAATTTAAAAAAAAATTTGGTAAGGTGAAGATGGCCAAGTGCGTCTAGCAGCTAGGTGCGCCTACCACAAATATCTCGAAAACTACTGAGTCAGTACTAGTAGTTAGTTCTTAAATCGAAAAGTAATAGTTCTTGGTGATATACACAGATGGCTGTAGTCACGTAAGTTTCAGAAACCTACCTTTTTTTTTACTGTCATTCAAAGTGGAGAGAAGTGAGATGACAATAGGGTCATGTCTGTCTGTTTATGACATTGTCACAGGAGACGAAACGTGGATTTATTGATTTGAACCCTAGAGCAACAGCATTCTTGTG